>MU866146.1:0-127072 GCA_033296915.1 Triangularia setosa | reverse complement strand
GCTTCGTTTGAGGGGTTATCCATGGCTTGTTGTGGTAGAATTAAGTGTCAAAGGTAAAGGAGTTGTGTTGCATAGAAAATTCGCCGCTCGCTTATATTCGCCGCTCGCTTATCACGCACGTTAGTGGCTATTGTAATTTGTGGGTGTGCCACGATTAAGAATAAATGATGTATAACGTGGTTCACATGCGAAAGCCCCACGAAATCACACCTTCACAACCAAATCTGTATTTATTCCACCACAGCACTTCAAAGCGATTGAAATTACTCGGAATCGTCTTTCTCAGACGTTTCTCCAACAATCTGACAGGTACGCACATTATGACCAGGCTTGCCGCGGTTGTCACAAGGTCGCGCACATGTCTCAGTCCTCGGCTTCCGACCACTACCCGCCTGCGTTTCCTCCTTAATTTGCCCCTCAACTCTCTCTGGCTCTGCAAATCCTGTGCATCTTGTATAGAAAGCGATCCTCCTTTCCGAATACGTGGTTCTTTGCCCTCCGGCGCTTGCTTAGTGTTTCATTTGCTGCTCGGAGACTCTGGTTATCTGCCTTCAATAATGCTAACTGATGCATTATCCTAGACGTCCCTTTCTCAAGGGCGTCAACTGCCTTTAAAATCTCAGTCCAAGGGCTATTTTGATGCTGGGCAATTCGATTCTTAATGAGATTTCTTGCAAGGAAGCTTCAGTTGGATTGTGTGGCGTTTTAGAGACCCAAGTGGGGACACTGCCAGGTCGAGAGATTGAGGGTGTTGGCGTCTTAAGCCGGATGTCTACCTGCAAAATCACCCTCTCGGGATCAAGGGGGCCAAGTCCAGCACCCCAAAAAAACATCCTTGAATATTGCTTTGCGCTATTGCTGCCTGGTGGGCTGAGAAAAACGCGTGAAAGAAGTCCTCTGGTGATGTGGGTTACACTCGCCCGCATCACCTCCTCAATCTGCTTGCCATATACCGTTTTCGGTGCACTAAAGCGCCCAAAATCGAGTGGCTGGAGGATATGGGATGAGTTTGAAGGTATGCAGAGAGTAATAATATTGTTCTCCTTGCAGTAGAGTTCGAAGTCAGTCGAGTGGTGGCTGTCGTGGCCGTCGAGGACAAGGAGGCGATAAACCCCAGTTGTTCGAGCCTTAGTATGCTTGTCAGAGTGCTGAATTCATTCTAGACTTCTGTCGTTTGTGGTCCAACTATTTTCAGATGTTGCAATAACCCAATTTTGGGAAATGGGCTGTTCTCGTACCAACAGGAGAGGTGATATTTCCCCTTGACAATTATGAATGACGGGATCGCCTAGCCACTCGTATAGGGCCCTCTGGTAGTCTTAATTCCGATTAAAACGCGTAGTGAGCTCTGGTTGCCGTCTGACGAAAGTTGAGGCCCAATTGATCCCGACGCGTCCCACGTCGCGTTCGGCAAGTAGTCGATTGGCCATATCTTTCACACCAGATAAGCGCGGAGGAAATACTTTGGAATCCAGATTCAGGATGTACTGAGAAATAACCAATTCTTCTAGGCCGGTCAATTTTCTTGAATTGGCTGGAATATCGCGTCGCGGTTGTTGATCGTGTCTCCGGTGACTGAGCTTTTTGTGGTCCACAGAATAGATCTTTGCTGCAGCCTTTAGGCTTAGTTTCGGGTCATTTTGCATTACTTGGAGGGCCAATATTATGCTGCTTTCATCGTTTTTGTGAGGCATGTTGTGTTGTGAGAAGGAAGTGGAAAAAGACGGTTGAGGATGTGTAGGCGCGATTTCGTAACGCTTTCGCATGTGAACCACGTTATACTTTAAAGGGCAGTTAATATAGCTTAGAAGATTGTTATAGGCCTCCAATGATATGCTTCAACATCTTCCCCAGCTACCAGAATTGCTACAATCAACTGAAGGGCTAGTTTAAGCGGCTATTTTAAGCGGCTAATTGGGGTGTTAGGCCGAGAGTTGGCCTTCTCCGAGAATGGACTTGCGGTCTTGCCTTTGTGCTTCTTCAAGGTTTCCACTCGCAAGAGCTCTTCTGCTGACAGGCGGATTGGTTTCGACATGTCCTCCATAATTGTACTCAGAGCTGCAGCGCAGTTTTACGGAAGGCTCTGAAGTCCTCGTGCAACATGGGCTTGGAGATCAGCAACTCCGCCACCATGCTTTTTGGACTCTACAGCCTTCCAGTCCGCTAAAATCCAACGACCTGCCTTTTCAGCTGAATCGGCGATCGGCGGCCGCCTAAACTCTAGCGTACCACACTGTTTGATGATTATCTCAAAGTTCCAAGAAAGATATCTTGCTCTGTCGCCATCAGTGTAGGACATACAGGCGTGTACAGCTCTCCAGATTACCTTGTCGGACAGCTTCCAAGCGGGCCAAAAGACTGGGTAGGGACCTGGTTGTAGTATCGTTTGATCTTCGGATTGACGGATTGGCCGCGTTTTGCCCAGTCCGTATCGTGCTTGCCCGGGTGTTCGGGTAGGAAGTTTGACTTTGCCCACGTGGTTTCCCTCTGGTCTGCCGGCATCACCCCGTGTGATTGCATGGTCAAAGTAGGATGTTGCCTTGCAAATTGCCCTGATCTGGGAGTCGTCAAAGGTGGGAATCCCAGGGCCTGGAGACACGTGGATGTGCATGGAACAGTCGTTGGTAGCGCGGATCCGGCAGTTGTTGCTGAGAATTGCAAATATCTGCCTCAACTCCTCTTGCCAGTTTTCCATCGTGAAAAGGACCCTGGAAACAAGTTCCAGCCTTCCTAAACGAGTATTAGCGTGAGCTTTGGTAGAGTTCCAGACTTACCCAACGCCTTAATTTAGCTAAGGTAATCCTCGTTGATGATTGCGTCGCAGGTTGTAGCTGACCTGATATCAGGCCACCAGGTGCAGTAACTCGACGTGTTTTGGTCATAGGAAGCGACGGCAGATGGAATACAGGCCAGAACCCATGAGATATGGTTGTACCTGTAAAAAGCACCGTGCTTACAGTAACCTGGCAGCTCACCCACATATATCTCGTTAACCAAAATCTAAGATCAAAAGTCTTTAACGCGTCCGAATGACTCGTGTGCGATTATGCCGTTGGCAGTCAGCAACTGCTGCCCGGAGTGCTTTGCGATTACGACCTTGATATCTCTGGACTTCTAGAACATTTGTAGGTATTTTGGTCGTCAGTACTGGTCAAGGAGTGGCGACATTACAATTGTGGGGAAGTTCAAACTTACCATAACCCACGTACCTGTACTGAGACCTGGGCGTAACTGCCCTTCGATTGCACTGTTCCAGCCATCTGCAGCCAGGGTTTTTGCAAATACAGGTCGAGTATTGTAAGCGTGCAGAGAAACGAGAAGCTCTATTTCAATACCAAAGTCAAGAGGTGACACCATGTAGAAGGCTGGGCGCGTAATTTCGTAAAAGGAAGTAGAATACTGTGGATCATGGAGCGAATAAGGCATCATAAAAGCTTCATGACACCTACTTCATCCTTAACGTTATTTATATCTTCAGTCCATCTTTGACACGATATAGTGAGTGTGTGGGGGCGGACGCGTATCTTTCAATCTAAGGGTTGAACATGCACGTAGACGTCTATGTCCAACGTTATAGGCGCTCATGTTAAGCTAGTTTATGTGGCAAGTACGGGAGTACGGAAGCTTTTAACGTTACTGGTATGTCTAAAGATTTAGGAGGTATTTCCGCATGTTGCAGTCATGTAAACAATCAACAGTGTGTTGTGACTTTGAGGCGGCGCCTAAAAACGTCTCTGTGGGGCGGCACAGATGGCGGTAGCAGGGTAGCAGGGATGGAGTGGTTATTCCCATCACAAGAGAGACATTCTACTGGACAGCCCATATCATGGCAGTTTAAGTTCAGTCTTCGCATCAGGTTTAAACGTACATTACATCTACCATCAACACAATAAGAGCCATGCCTGACGATCTTCGACGGGCGCTCGCCCGCCATGAACTCCAAAAGAAGCAAGACGATCTGGATGAGTTGGAAAAGAAAATAGAAGACAATTATAACCTGCAGCAGGCTCACCAAGAACAACAAGTTGACGGGCGCAAATGGACGCCGGGCACCTGGCGGGCTGCTGCTCTCTGGAACCAGACAGCTCCAAAACCTCGCTTTCCCATCATCATCGGATCCGAAAACATCTTGAAAACAGTTGAAGAACTCGGTGCCATTTTCAACATGCCCGAAATGGCCCCTGTCGCCGAAAAGTGAGAGGTAGATCTGGATGCCTTGGACGATGAATCTCTTCACCTGGGGAAGACTACAATCTCACACTCCGGTGAAAGGCAATGCCTCAGCTGTGATGTGTGTTTGAGTCACTGCCTTGACCTCAGAGATTGCACGCAAGGGGAACACATCACTGTTTGGTTTCAAGACAAGCTTAGAGATGCTTGGCTGCCTCGTTTATAGAAAGATACCGCCAAGGTTATGAGTACAGCAACCTTACCCATCGAGAAGAAATGCATGGAAACATTAGAGGAATGAGAGGAACGGCCGTCTTACCTCGTTGACAAGCCTAATCGGCGACCGATTCGAAATCTCTACTATGTCATGTTTTTAGTGGCTGTCTTCGAATGATAGAATCAGGCCATTAACCCTAACCCAGAAGTCGCTTTGCCAATATGCGTTGTTCTTAAGGCGATAAGATAAAAGCTTATCGATAACAACCAAGACGGATCCGCTTACGAGTTATGCACCGCAATTTCTGGAAGCTTCGGGGTATCCCCAAGCATGCCTTGGAATTCCAGCCGCTGTGGCCCAGCAGTTTCCAGCGGTTTCCAGCGCCTCCTGGCCTGCTTGGGTGATGCACCTTCTAGGCGTCAGAGTGTCGCGTTCCAACAGGACTGTTCTGGAGCATTCGTGACATCTAAAAGCTTCGTAATGTAGTGTAGTTTAGGCACAGCTCGGTTGAATACTTAAGTTGTCACTTCTGCGCTGTCTTTGTCCAAAGATTCTCATCAGCATCAGCATCAACATCAACAAGCACTCAAAACAATCAACACTCAATCGACAGCCTCAACAACCAAAGCCTTTCAACCGCACTCAAAGAGCATCGCTCACACAACAAATACCTACAAGATACACTCTATCTCCCACGCCAACAAAAACACACCAACAATTAACATGTCGATGTTCTTTGCCCCCGCTTTCTGCGCTCCTGAGGAGCCCAATTTCATGCCTCTGTTCCGCTTCCTTGATGAGTGGGAACAGGCCCAGCAGCAGCAGCAGCCTCCTGAGCGCAAGCAGCAACAACAGCGCCCCAAGAAGTCCCAGCCCCAGCCCCAGCCCCAGCCCCAGCCCCAGCAGCGACCACGACAGAAGGCTATTCCCCAGGCTCAACCCCAGCGCTTCCAGCCGGCATTCGATGTGTGGGAAGTAGAGGATGCCTACGAGCTCTACGCTGACCTTCCCGGTTCTGCCAAGGAGAACATCAGCATTGAGTTCCCTGAGCCCCAGACAATCACCATCTCTGGCAAAGTCGAGCGCAACTACGAGCAGCTCTTTGCCCCAGCCCAGGAGCCCGCCTCTGAGAACCCCGAGGAGCAGCCAAGACCACGAAGTCCCTACCAGGCTACTGTTGAGGACGACACCGAGGACGAGGAGTACGACGCTGTCACCCCTGTGACCAGCCGTCCTGCTACCCCTACCACAACGACTGATATTGTGAAGCAACCTGCCCAGCAACAAGCTCAGCAGACATCGGCACCTGTCAAGTATTGGCTCCAGGAAAGAAACTTTGGCGAGTTCTCCCGGACGTTCCAGTTCCCTGGCCGCGTCAACACTGACGAGGTCACGGCCGCGCTTGAGCAGGGCATCCTCAGAATCCGGGTTCCCAAGGCCAAAGCCTATGAGAGGAGACGGATCGCCATTTTCTAAAGAACAGTTGCTAATGAGGGAGTGGTAATCGAGATAATATAATAGGATGGACATTGGGCGTTTAGGAATGGGATTTCTGATGGCTTGAATGCACTAGTATAATGGGTGATCTGGCTTCAATGTGACGGGTTGAGTTTCAGCATGGAAATAGAAGTGAAATTACTAAACTTGGTTCTGCTACAGACTTCTTGCCCGGCCTGCTACTTGTGACAATCTGCAACTTTGCAACCCTGGGTGAAATTGTGACGACTATCAAATGCCCCTGACTCCAGCCACCTCGACCAAGCCACTTATGATGACCTCCGCTCTAGCTCGGCTGTTTGGATGCAGCTATCTTCCGGTGTTCTGTCGCTAACAATGGTAGAGATGGTCTTTCTGTTTGCCTCATTAGCATATTCTGTTGAGAACTGCATTGACACACGGTTCGAACTAACGTATAAATCTCCACATAAGTTGCTGTTCGCAGGGAAAGAGTGGCGATGGTAGCGCTTTCCATTCTTTTCGAGTCTTGGCTGTGGCTTCTATCTCTTTCTGTGCTTGTTGTAGTGACAGCCGAAGCTGGGGTTGAGTACCATACACATGGTGATCTCACCGGCGAGAGGTTTCTTGGTTGCTTGGTCAACACTAGGTTACTCTTTGTTTAACAGCAAAAGAATGCTCACCTTGTTGAAGTCACGGTTGACAAAACTCCGTCCTAATTAGCATGCCAACGGAAGCTCAGAAGATTGTCAACTCACTTCTTGTTACCGTCACGATCATTGTTCTCGTCCGGCTGGGCGTCATTGTCAAAATGGTAGTAAATTGGCAAGGCGGAGCAAATGTTTGTGTCGCTAACAACACTGAAGTAACTGTTTCGAAAACATCGACGTGTCCATAGTCCCATACGTCTGAACGTGTTGACACAATTTTGGCAGGGTAGCCTAGGTCACTCGTCTCTTCCTGCACTAGGATAGTACAGGTGCTTGTAGTATAGAAAGAAGTCAGCCGAGAAGGATAGACGTATTCAGTAATCGTTGCCACTGTTGTGGTCGTTCTGGTTGTAGTAGCTAGCGCTGGAATCGAATGACTTGATATGACGACATTAAACACATGTATTACATTTGTTGTGTTATTGCTTAACGTGGAGATTTCAATCTCCCAAGGACCCGGCGTAAGTCTACCTAATGGCAGCGAGCTAGATGCGAATTAGTTGTATCATAGCTACTCATTGGATTACCGAAGGCGTACCATGAAGAAAGCCAAGTCGACCCGAACCAATTTGAGACGATACTACTGCAAGTATATCGGGTGCCGTTCTCTCCGGACTGGGCTAGGGTCGGAACGATCTTTACGCCACTGGGGCATTCACCTGTTTGCGGTCAATTCCGAATCTATTTGTTCTCCGACCGGGAGCAAAAGAAGTAGCTGCTCACCCGAAAACATAGCTGCAAAGGTAAAGTTACCTAATGCGCCGCCATCGAAAAGGTACGAGCCACCATCAGCATAGTCGACAATGATGGGTTGGCATTGGGCCTCTCTTGTCGCACTAGCTACATGTAATAGCCATGAAAGTGACGCAAAAGGCAAGATCACACGTGAAAAAGAACCAAGCATGGTGTTGATAAAGCAAGTTCGAGATAGCCGTTCATCTTCATGTACGCACGTCATGTCAAGAGCGCTCTAGCTAATCTGAGTCTCTGGTGGGGTCTGTTAAATAGCCCCAAGAGCTTTTAGGTGGTACGGCGGATATGCAGAATGATATTATCCCAATATTGTTGGAACCCTTACTGCTCCTACCGGTAGGTTGCAAGAAGTTATAAATACACGCTGGTAGATTAACCTAAGCCAACTTGGGAACATCTAACAGATGTCTAAATTATATGTCACACCAAGCACCCTTTACTTTGGTACCTCTCGTGACCAACAATCTTGTTGCCTTCTGAGATCCACACTTCCAACACCCAAGTCTCATTACTTATGTTGTCTCCCTACTTATGTTGTTTCCCCACTTTTCACCGTTTATCGCCCATGAGTCAATTGCCACGACCTGAATAATGAGTGGTCGTTTCGTGCCACAGTGGCGCGGTAAGCCAGCGGCTCTGCCTGCTGGCGTTGGGAATCAAGTTCTCCCAGTGGCACCGTGAATTGGTCATACTGAGGAAGATGTGCTTGTGTATACGGAGGCAACTCCGAGTATTCGTGACTAGGGTCCAGCTCTGGGTTGTTTGCTCCTGAACTATTATATCCACTACCCTGGTTTGGATCAAGTTGTTGGTATTTGGGTAATTGGCCAAGCTCCGAGTCCGTGGTACCAGAGCTGTTTGTATCGACCACAGGTGTCTTCTGAAGTCGCAGGTGGTAGCGGGACCACATGACCGCACCGAGGACTGCAAAGCTGGTGAATCCTCCTACCAGACCACCAATGATTAGCCCAGTCGAATTAGAGAACTCCCTTCTCGGTGAAGCTGGTGGTAAACTTTGTGATCCATCGACTGACCGTGCAGATACTGGTACGGAAGATGTCAGTGGCCTGGTTGAAGCGGGCGTGGGTATAGACGCAGTTACCTCAGCCGGCAGCATTCATACAGCCTCTCCACCCATAATTACTCACTGGCCGCATATTTGCTTTGACAAAAATTGCTCCTAATATTGACACCAAAAGAAAAGGTGTCAGAGACATCCATTTACACTGCATTTTGGGCAATAATAGTCGTTAAAAAAGGAAAAAGGATGAAAAAGACGACAAAATGCAGCAGATTAAGATGAGTAGAAGAATGAATAAAAGGAATTTGAAGAAAAGAGTGTCGATGAAACATAGGGCAAACTTTGGTTGAGGCCTATCGCGCAATGTCTTGCCCTTATAAAGGCATGCGCATGTGGGGGCTATGAAATTCAGAAGGTCGAATCAAATATGGTGTGGTACATTTGAGGTGTAGTCTAGAGTCCAATGTGACCAATTACTTCAAGAATAAATGGCTTCAACTGCAGCTGAAAGACTCTCACACTGCAGTTAGCTAAAACAAGATGAATGCGCCACTCAAATAATGCGAAGCTCACGTAGGTAGTCAAAGTCTCCCGCCTTCCTCGACAAAATCAATTTGAGTAAGGTAAACTCAGGGGCAACCACAGTTACAGCATTGTCAGTCGTTTTCAGATGACAGCAGCTGCCAGTCCCTGATCTTCACAATCTTGCATAGAGGTATCTATATCGAATCCGGCAAGGAATGAAACCCAATTACTTTACCCAGCCTTTGGGCTACCAAAATACCTATGCCACAGCCTAAATATCGGGTGTTACTCCCATTTCACAGCACCCTAGTTCTTTCCCTCTTAAAGGCCCTCTTATTGACAACCCTCCCCCGCCTTTTCTGTCGCATTCAGAACACCTCGAGATCAGAATATGAGATTATACAGAACTTGTGTTGCCGTCGTTATCGCCTTTTCGGCAATCGCCACGGCGATTGGTGACCCTATTGCTTGCGCCTGCAATTCAAGTCTCCCAAAACGCAACCGACAAAACTGCAACCAGTGGTGTGGTGACGCCTGTTTGAGCTACCTACGGGAAGAACTCTTGACCATGGACCTGGCCCACTGTTTGGACTCGACTGTAAGTGAGAGACGGTTGATCACGCGGGGATTGGTAATTGACCCCGACCTACCATGCTAATTGTTTGCAGTGTGAGGTCGGTCCCTCTGCAAGAGACAAGCCTCGCGGTATCTGCAACTGCAGCTGCAAAAGTGTTCGCCAAGTTGCACAAGAACCATGAGGTAATAAGGACCAGGAGAATCGTGGAGGTAACAGCTGAAGAATGTAGCATTCGGTGCGGAAGGCTTTGGCTGGGGTTCTATCCATGTCAAGTAGCCTCCTCCGCATTTCCGACTCCGTCATGCCCCTGATCACGCGCCAATCTATTCCTCCACAAAAGCCCACGAATTAAAAGGTTGGAGAATATGAGACGGACAATATGTATGCCGGCACTTGTGCATTTTGATACGAGTAATTCTACATATTGAAGTCATCACACTCTTACTCTTTCGGCATAATACAGACAGACCTGTAACGACAACACAGCCCTCACTGTGGGCCAACAAACATGAAAACCTTGACTCAAATAGTGTCATTGTCAGCAGTGTCAACACTAGTTGATGCTCTACCTTCCACCGGTGTGCTTATCCCAAGAGCACCGCCATCAGACTTTACACCGAACCCCAACGTTGGCCCTGGTGGATCTCGATGGAAAGATTCGCCCCATTTTCGCATATACGGCGCAACAAACGATGCTGTAGCTGACAGAACCATTGCCATGCTCGAGGCTGCCTACAATTGTTTCGTGGATGACCTTGGATGGCGCAGCCCCGGACTCAGCTTCAGGCAAGACCACGACAATGGGCCCTGGCACAAACTCAACGTCTACCAACTGGAAACCCTCCCCGGAGCGGCCGCAAACACCCCCACTGACCTCAACCGAGGGCTAGCGTGGCTCAACGTGGCGAAGACCTGGATGACAGAGCCAGGTGTTGTCGTCCATGAGTTCGGACATGCCCTCACTTACTCGGCAGGGTGGTGGATCGACCAATACCGCACCGGTGCTTGGTGGGAAACCGTGGCCAATTTCGTGGCAGATACTTACCTCACCTCCCCTCATTGTGCCCCCGCCCGCGCAAAGTACAACCAGCCTGAAGGCAACACAATTATGGAACTCAAAAAGGTCATCGGAGACTCCTTCCAGGTCATCGTCGACGGCACAGTCAACACAGCCAACCACTACCAAGCCTTCCCATTCCTGACCTACCTTCACAACAACCCCGATCAGATCCAGGGACTGGGGACCAGCATCTTCCCTGGAGTCTGGACGCAGTACAAGCGGTATAGCGATGAAACCCCTCTTCACGTCCTCGAACGCCTCATCGCACCAGGTGGCACCAAGATCCAGACCGTGGTGGCAAAGTATTGGGCCCGCATGGCATTTGTGGACATCAACCACCCCAAGGCTCAGACAATGTGGAGAAGCCAGAGGTCTCAGATCAACTATGCAAATCTAGATAATCAGGGGAGCGGGCGGTGGAGAGTCAAGAGTGCGAGACGACCGAGGTATATGGGCGCCAACATCATTCCGCTGAAGACAAATGGGGCGGTGAACGTCAGTGTCACGGTCACAGTTTCTGGTGCGGGGAGGCTGACGCCTACTCTTGTGGTGAGACAGGCCAGTGGGGCAGTGAGGTACATCGAGATGGTTAGTGGAAGTGGGAATGTTGCTGTTGGAAACGGAGAGGAGGCGATGCTGGTTGTGGTCAATACGCCGGCAAACTTGGTGTTGTTTGACCCGTTCAAGTTGACGGCGGAGACAAACACGGGGGTTGACTATACCGTTCAGATCGTTGGGGCCACGGCTTAGCTCTTGATTGGAACAAGCATTCAGTTAGTCGATATTGCAGCGTCGTGCGGTGTGTGCTTTGCACATCCAAGCCTACCTCGTATACTCTCTCATATTAGCCACCTTGCATCCTCTAACTCGTGTAGTATTCCTGAGCACATAGATATGTTGGAAGACGTATAACTGCCGGCTTTATCCCTCTTGATGAATGCTCTGTTGGTACGCAACTTTGCGGATAAACGAGTGTCAGCCCTCGGCTAAGCTACAGGAGCCTGTGGCTGAATTCTGAACTCCGCACTCTGATACTGCTTATATGTCCAGTCAGTATGCCAAGCTGCTGGATTGGATTTGTAGAATCCTGGTCTTTTAACAGGCAACTGAGACGTGGAGAGAAAGTACCAACAGTCTCTAGAAGGACATGGGCTTATTACTCCGACTATGGCTTCCCGTGAGCCTGATCGGGTCAACAACAGCCCAACCAGCTCCCAGCACCACAACCTCCTACCCAACCACCATTACAAAAACCCTGGCAACAACATACACCAACCCCTCCACCCCTTCTGCCACCACAATCGATCGCATTACCCATTTGGATCCCTGGCCAGTGTCCCCCGACTTCGAAGTCATCTTCCCGTATCCCCTCACTCAAACAGAGATCATCTTCCGCACCGTCATCTTATCCCCATCTTCAACCTCCATCTCACCACCTTCCAGCACAACACTCGATTGGTCCTTATGGGCAGTTCAGGCCTTTGACATGTCCCCTTATGTGCCACCCATCTGCCCCGGCCCAGAAGGCGAAGAAGGTTGTGCGTACGGGAGCATCAAGCCCCATTATCGATGCGAAGAGTTGGGACTGGAGACGAGGTGCGCGAGGCAGTGCGAGTTGAAGGACTGGATTTGGTGGTGTAGGTTGCCAAGAAACGATGGAAAGGACTCGTCAGGCTTGGGCGCGCCGGTTGGAAGGGTCTGCGCCGATCGAGTGAATGGCTCGGGGGATGGAGGTGGGGGGTTGGCTTGGGTGCCGTTGGTTGAGCCTTGTGATCATACCGACTTCAAGGTTGGGTGCGCGGTGTGCCCGGAAGAAGAAGAAGAGAAGTGGGTGGATTGAAAAGGATGATGAGAGTCTGTTTGGGAAGTGTTCTGTGCCTTAGGCGTTAACCGCCTTGCTTTGTCGTCCTACAGGTGTAGACTGACGGCGAAAGGCCAAAAAGAGAGACACAAGGCGCCTACATTCCCGCCGGCACCGATCAGGTGAGGGACTTTTGAACATCGGGCCGAGTCTAACCTGTGTAAACAAATCAATCTTGTTTTATGGTTGTGCTAAGCAGTTGGACAGATAGATTATTCGATTCCAGGACTTGGGCACAGATAGAGATGAATGAGGCGTTGTCTGTTACACTCTTAAACTTTGGGAGCAGACAAATAAGACACTGTCTGACAAGGCTGGAACAAAATGGAATCGTTATTCCCTCATTCCTGTCCGAGCTGACCGAAACATTGCGGGTGGTCACTAAGGTATACCGAGCTCTTGTGTGCCGTCAGCGGCCAACCTGAGTACTGAACTGAAAGATGGTTTTCAGCATTGACACTGGCTCACGGCAGTCTCCAGTCATTGGTACATGTACATCCCATACTCAATTGCATTCTTCATACCTACACAAGCTACTCATCTGCAATTTATGTCTCAGATTGAAGCAAGACACTTTTGACTGTCACATAACTGCCTTTGTCACAGCCATACAACAAGTATGTTACTCTTAGCTATCCATTCTTTTATTATAGGAAGAGTTTTTTTGGGATGCCTCAACGAGTGCGGTGACACATTCGATTTAGTATAAGATCAGGTCATGCATCTCGCAGCCAGTCGCAGCATTGTGATCAGAAACTCGCTTACAAACCTTCTCAAGATTCCGGCCCTCAACTCGATAATAATGCTAAGGCTATTTCTTATTTTCCTGGCGTACAGCGCCTCGACTGTCTTAACTGCACCTTCCCTGTTCGAAGATCACCCAACAAAAATCTTAACTCACGCGCCGAAGCTATCCCAGGGACAGCAGCTCAATTCGCTTGATGGGAAGCCATGCACCTGGGACGACACTTTAGGTGAAGCCGAATGGTAAGAGATACTTTCTGCCTCTTTTGCTAGCTCATTCTCCATCTTAGGTACCCTGACTAACACATTGTGCACCTAGCGGCACATTCACGATCACCTTTGGCGACGGCGGGATCTGGGGCAATAAACTATATACTACCGTCCGTCTCCCAGACTTTCAAAAGCAATTGAACCTTAATTGTTCAAACTATGGAGATGCTTGGACCGCCGTTAGAGATACGCCGGGGCTCCCTTACACAATATCCATTCATGGCGGCAATGGATGCATTTCAACAGATTTCTGGTGGGAGGCGTGGGATAATCTCTGGATCAAGTACGCAAACCAATGGGTCGATGTTGCCAGTGATGGAAGGTGCACAAGTGTGTTCTGGAATGGGAAGGGGAGGAGGTGCGTTATCGCTATCAAACCAGGTGACCCAGTTGCCAGGCCTGGTGATGAAGTTGCCCCGGCAACAGTCAGGGGTTAGGGAGACTCGGCGGAATCAGTTTATTGTCTCTCATGACAAGGCATCTATGTTCTGTGCGGTTCTGTCTCTATTATTATCGATGAGTTTAAGCCCCCCTTTCAAGGTAGCTTGAGTGTTATCAACATATTATTCTCCTATATACTTCGAAGCAAGCAAGACCAAAAGGCCCCAAGGTATTTCTATCTACTGTATCCCCAACATACCTGCAAGCTTTACTTCAAACAGCCCCATGATAAGCGAAGAACATGTTCGCCGCCCCAGCCGGCACCGCAATCTGTGCCACGCCCGACCCCACCATCTTGGTCTCTGGCCTCTTCTGCTTTCCCTCTTTAATCCATACCTCATCTTGTGCCTCTTCTACTACTACCCTCATAGCCCGACCACCCTCCACCTTCCCCGTGCATATCCCCTTCTTTGGAAAAATCATCCCCATCATCCACCACTCAAACGCCTCAATCTGCGTCCTGCATGCCTCCCAGCCCTTGCTATACTCCCCCAAGCCTCTGTATCTACTGACGTGACTCATCGCCCACCTCCCCGCGTCGGCAAAGTCTTCCTGCCACGATGCTCTAGAATAAGGAGTTGGCACAGCCGTGTCATTCCCGTATGCGTATTTCCAGTACTTTGTTCGCGAGAAGGGTGTCCCCCCAGGAAATCCTTGACGCTCAAGAAAGGGGGCGAGGGCTACCATGTCCATGATGTGGGTAATCTCATGGAACAGAACCCCAAGCTTGAAGTAGGTGGGCGTGAACACGAGGACGGAGCCACGGGTGTAGGCGGCGGCTTGAATGCTTGCGTTTTGAACAGCGTCGGTGGCACCGGGGAGGATGACAAGATTGGCGACGTACTGGCGCATGCCTACGGGGACTGCACTGAGGGTCTAGTGAAATGTCAGCAATGCGTCGTCGAAGAATTTGCTCGATGATGGTTGACAACTGACATCCAAGATGCTTTTCCACTTTTCCTTTGCGTCCTTGTGCCTGCACACTGTCCATGGCACGCCACAATCTCTGAACCACACATCTCGCACTTCAAAGTCGAGGGGGTGCAGGTTGTTAAACTGTGCTTCGTCGATGCAATGATCTGGGAGATAGCCATCTTCCCATGGCCTGGATCTCCAGGGCTTCCGGGGGTAGTCAAATCGGAGGTGTCTGTCTTGGATGTCTTCAGAAAAGGCTGGTTCTATGGCAGGTTTGTCGAGCTCATCTCTTTTGTCAAGGCCGTCTCTTTTGCCGGGCTGTTTTGATAATGGTAAAGATGATGATGAAGGAATTGACAAGCAGTCAACAAGAAGTGGGACGGCAATGCCAGTGAGTAAGGCCGAAGATAGAAGTGAAGGCCGCATGGTAGAGAGTATGGGTGATCTTGGATTACGATCGCGGCTGGGAAAGCTCACGAAAAGAGTGGTAGGGATTGCTCTTTTTATCTTGATTGTCAGTAGCCCTACCCCTGGGCGGTAAACTTGTTAAGCCGTTTCCTGTCACTGCCAACCAGGCCGTTCCTAGTTCCGGCTGCCATTGTTTGACAGATTGACAGGTCGACGGTGTGTCACAATTGAGGGCCGAGAGCTGAGCGAAGACATTTTGACAGACAGTTTTAGGATCCAATTTCTCACTTTTAATCAAGCCAGAAACCCCTGAATTAGTTAGGTAGGTAACTAACATTCACGCAAGATCAGTAGTGCCACTAAAAAGCTTCCGGAATGACGGTAGCGTCCAAAAGCTCTCAATGTTCGAGTCAGAGTTTTCGGTCCGGTCTTGTTAATTATGATGGTCTTGATACTAAGTGCCGCTTTTGAATCCCGGTGCAAAAGTTGGTTCACAAAGGTCTGCAAATCGTCGCGGTGTTGGCGAGAAGTGAGGTACAGCTGACCCAGAGTACCGACTGTCTTCCAACTCCGAGGAAGTAGCACAGTCGCGGTACTTAGGAATACAAGTTGGCTAGAAATGATCCCTTTGCTGAAGAAGAGCTCTTATTCGACATTGAAGTTGGCTTCAGTGCCGAAACCTTCCACGTCACTCGATCCATCATCAGTTGGGTAGGTAGCCGCCGATCGGTCCATCAGTTTCTGATACTCTGTAGAAGATTTTCGAAGGGATCGCGAAGTTCAGTGATTGTACACTTTCCATTAATAGAAGTCTAGATAAAGTGTTAAGCCTTTCGCGCTGGAGGTATCGATGCCCACTGTCTTGAATTGGGTAAAGGCGTAAAGTATTGCCGAGGCGTATATAGGTATTGTTGAGAAGAGAAGTTCTATAACAACAAGGTTATCACTGGCTCTTCATGACAAAGGGGCATTCTTTGCTTGTGTTCGAAGGTTTAACATCGGCGCCTAGTCTTTTAGCAATGCCAGAAGTCTCGTCAGACAGTTCGATGAGTTGACTGCGTCCACGAGCGGATCTTGCGATATCAGCACCGTTCACGCCCGCAATGCACAGAATACTGGTGACAAAGCTAGATGTGTCTATCGGACCCAGCCAAACAAGGTTTTGGATGGCGTAAAGATGTGGTAGGGTACCTAATGTGCCAAACGGCTGGGGAGATAGGGTTTGGCCTTTTGAGGCCCTTGGTCTCCTCGTGACTGCCTATTTCTGAAAATTTCTTCTCAGACCCTGCATTTCCCAACCTCAATCCAGCGACCACTCCATGAAGAAACCAAGCAATTCCCAAGCCCAAGCACGCCCCACCGCCCACATTCCTAGATACGCCGAACTACCTACGTTCCAGAAATGTGCTTCCACAAAGAAGCCCCAGTGTAGATGCCTGAGTGTTTTGGGTGGAAGTACGCTCAATGCTGCAGCCTTCGGCAGTTTCTCAATTATCGTACCAAATCTCGCTGGGCGGGGAGCATCACTTTATTCTTGGAGTCATCAAAGACACTACCCGGCTTTCGCTTGGACCGTTTATCAAAGGAGAATATCTGGTTTGTTGCAGTGAATAACGTTCTAGGTTATGAGGACTTCATATACGATTGTAGAGACCCCGGAAATAAAATGAACTACCCCAACAACGCCGATGTATCCTTCCCATGGTGGGTGCGGCTGACAAAAGCATGTCGTTCAAAGTCTTGGGGCCTGATTCGAATATTGGGATCATCAGTAAGCAGAGTGGTTTTGATCGTGGGAATGCAGTGCGGGTGGACGTTGGTCATCATATGTCTGTACTATTTCTGCCTACGTCCTGTTGGTTGAGTAACCGAGTCAACCAAATATCGAGCCACTATGTCAACGTTTGTTACAGTATGCACGGTGGTGTGATGAGGTTGGCGACGGGTTCTGAAAGGGTTAGGGTTTATATCTGATATCTTATCGGAGATTCACCAAAATACCCTGCTCTGTTGTTCGATGAAGCCCGGAAATCGTCCATGGCCTTAACGAGTCCACTTTGGCCTTGTAACTTTTCCAGCACCTAAACTCCGTCACTTTTCTTTTAAAGGTGCACAGTCATATTGATCGGCCTACATCATGGAAGCCGCCAATAATGATGCACGCACGCCGCTCACCCTGGCAGCACTCCCGCCAGAGCTTCTGAGAGCCATCTTCGACTGTCTGATTCCCACTCCTCCTGAAATAGGGGAGACGGGGCCCGTCGCCCTCGAGCAAATGTTTGAGGGGGAGCCGTGGTATGAGTTCATCTTATGCCGTCGTGCCCTCGCCAGCCTCTGCCTCGTCACGAAAACCTTTCGCGAAATGGCTCACCCACTCCTCTACCGCGTCGTCGCCATCACCAACCCACGAACTCTGCTCCTCCTTTTCCGCACTCTGGCCGAGCTCCCAGCTCACGGACTACACACCCGTTTTCTCTCATGCCATATGACGCTGACCCGCACCAACGTCATCCACGGCGTGAAAGAAGCCATGCGTGAGCAGCTTGGCAAGATCAAGCCATCGAGCGCCCCCGGTGTCATTGCCTCCTCGATCCGCAAGGCGATGGGGCAGGCGCATACATTCTGCGCCCTGAACCTACAGCCTTACTTTGACGGCCTGCCACAAGGCCTCTTTTCCATGGTCCTTGCCACCTGCAAGAGGGTTGAGACTCTGCTCCTGGAGGTCCCCATCTGCGACGAAGAGGACGGCGACTACAACGTCTTGTTTCGCAACGTTCACGCAGACATGTATGAGTTTGAACAGGACGGTGACCCTAGCAACAGAGATGAAGAGCGCTCTTACCAGCAAATCCACACCCTCCTTTTGCAGGGCGACACGGAAATGCTCAAGCACCTGGAGATTGACGAGTGCGACTGCGATATCCCCGAAAACTACGGCGTCAAATGCAACAGCTACTTCCCGCTGTCTGCCGCCCTCCCAAAACTCGCCATTCTCGAAGTCACCTGCGACAGTGGCGACTGGTCAAACCCCATCACGGAATTCAGCCAAAGCGTTATGGGCAAGATCCACGCCATGCACAGCAGCTCTTCCCACTTTTGGACCAAAATATCCTCTCTTCCCCCTGATCATGCCTATCTTGCTGGCATCAGGCACATCTACCTCCACAACAGCAATGTCATGCCTCATCACCTCCACCTCTTGCTAAAATTCGCGCCCCAGCTCGAGACGCTGTACGTCACCCCCCGCCGGATCGAAGACGACGGGCCGGTGAAGTGGCCTCATGTCCATGGCCCAGATGAGGAAGAAGACCACGAGTCGCTCAACCTGGGTCTGCAGCAATACGGCAAGAAGCACCTCAAGAACCTCGACGTCACGTGGACGAGCCTGAAAAACATGGAGAAGCTCATCGGCCCAGAGGGGAGGATTGTCTGCCTGCCAGCGTTGAAAAACCTGGAGAAGCTGTGCATCCAGCTGGAGCCGTTGTATGGCAATATGAAAAATGCCGCCACCTTGCCTCTGCTATCACTACTCCCGCCTAACTTGACGGAACTAACAATCGAGGACTGGTGGTGGCGGTACGAAAAGGTCTATTTTGACATGAAGAAGTGGAAGGCCGAAAAGAGGGTGGAGCATTACACCAGAGAAAAAGAGTACAGGCGGGCGGCGGTGGAGATGCTGATGAAGTTTGCTCGGTCCATCGACGTGACGGCCAACCGGCTGAGGAAGGTGATGCTCGTGTGCAAGATCCCGTGGACGTGGGTGCTGGCGGGGGCAGTGGAGGCGGAGGAGCACTTTTTGGGGGTGAAGCTCGCGTTTGGGGAGAAGGGGGTGGTGTTTGAGGTGGACTGTGACGAGGTCGAGGACGAGGTCGAGGAGCGGCCCAAGAGGAATATTCCTGTGTATCAGGTTTGCCTGAGGCCCGCGCCAGAGTACTGGTGACTGAGAACACAAAGATAAATGTGGGGTGAAATATGGTGTACCTAGGTTGTACTGTCCACCTTGGTTGTTGACTTTGCTGTACAAATATGATATAGCCAGACTTTGTTTACTTACCCAGTTGATTTTCCCACGCAAAGCAGCACAAAATCCCGGTCTTTGATCTCATGATTATGAATAACAAAATTGGTGCACAACGCGTGTTATTAGGCCCAGATCACGACCCAACAGCTTCACTTATACGAACAAAGCCAAGAGAAAACTGGCTTGCGTTATCTCCCAAGATTTACCTAGGTGAACAACAAGTTTTGTGCAGATATCGTCGTCACTTTCCAAGACTTCCCAGCTAGCAACCAACAAGAACTTTGGTAGCCCCGCAACAATAAGTAGAAATCCGAACTCGGACTCAACCTTCGAACCAACAACAGAGAAGGAAGGTTAACGCCACCCAACCTTCTTTCTTGGATCATATTCTAAATACGACTTTACAACTGCCGAGTTGCCGAGCAGGAGCTCAGCTTCTCGGGAGCGGCGGCACGGTGTGTGATGTGGTTGGGAGGAAGTGAGACGGACAAACTCACTGTGCCGCCTGCTGACACTCAGCATGGAACGAGTGTCGTAGGTAAGTATTTACAGCAAATACCATCAATAATCCACATTAACTCTCATATTTTCTTGACTACCTCAGCACTGGAACATAAACCCCAATAACCCCACCCCAAACCATCCATCATGCAGGTGCATTATGTGCTCGTATATACATATTTCAAGTGTAATAAACATGGTATGTTGCAACAATATAGGTAAGCGTCTGTAGTAGAACGTGAACAAACACTCCCTCCGACCTGAGTGCTCTGCCAGAGGTTACCCAAGACCAGAAAGAGAATTGGCTGGCGGACATTTGATGACAAAGGAGACTGCTGTCGAGGGATCGCACACAGACCACGGGACAAATCTTGTTGTACCACACAACCGGGGGGGAATTAGATGCAATTGCATTATCCTCCCTCGGGTGCTCCCCGCATTATACGTGTCACCCCGTTTGGCGACATCTTCACATGTGAACCCTTGGTATGCCCTGATAGTGTTGATGCAGATGGGAAAAAGACTCTGGACCAGTCTGGTCGGTCCTACTGGCCTCTATTTCTTCTTCGAAGCCTCCCATAAAATCTTCGTTTTTATGCCCACCTGAGGATCCTCCCCCGCAGATATGACATGGTATCCAAACAAAATCTAGAAGTGAACAAACCATTATGCTGGATTAAACGCCATTATGACTGGGCCTGCTTTGGCCTCTCCCCGTCGGTTGGGCTTGTCCCATTGCCATTGAGGAGGTATCCCTTCTCAGCCAAGCCAGACTTGCCCTCTTCGTTGTCGTCGTCAAACACCTTCTTCTCAAGCCACTGCGTGGCTCTGGCGCATGCTGTGTCGACGTACTTCATCCAGGCCCAGGCAGCAATGTATGTAAGAACTGTGAATACCAGAATCGAGACCATCTTATGCGCGCGTGACTTGGGGTGAAGGTACTGCTGTTGCTTGGGGGACCCGTCCTCGTTCTTACCGGCAGGTTCCCAGGGCTCTCCAGAGATTCCATACACGATCCACATGCCAACAGTGCGCAGGATGGTTCCATGAGTCAGATAGACGGCGAACGAGTGGTGGCCGAGCCAGATCAGGAGGCGGTGCGACAGTAGCTTCTGAATAAAGGGCGAGATGAAGATGGAGATGGAGGTGCACATGATGAAAAAGGCCGAGGTACGTCGATGGACATTGGACCCCTTAGGTACCAAGAAACTGCCCATGTTCTGATCACCGACCGGGTTCAGGAGGAACTTGTGGAGGCTCATGGACCAAGGCGCCCAGTCCTCATGCTCTTGCGGGTACGAGCCAACATAACCACCAACCAAGAGGAGGAATGGCGCAACAACGCAGGTGAGAAGGCGCTGATGAGAGGTGATGAAGTTCTGCGTAGGACGGTGCTGAGAGAGTTCGGCGAGGAGTGTACCAAGCGCAAGCATGGCGCCAAATGTTTCTGTTAAACCGTCAGCTCATGTCACATTGAGTCAAGGGGAGGTTGCATCCATTGGACGTGTGGTCCGTGCAGTGCAATGACGTACCAGTCAAATGTCCAACGTTCATTAACCAGTACGTGATCAGGAGAACATGCACAAGCACGCGGTACTTGAAACGCATCCCGATGGTGGCAGCCAGAACAATATACACCTGAAACGCTCCAATGAGCAGTGGGCGCATGGCCCATTGATGCCGGTCATAAACGTTCTCGGTGTTGGTCCATGTCGTCAGCGAGGAGCGGAACAGTCTTCGGATGTTATCGCCCAGCGGCATTGGGTCGGGCGCATCGAAACGCACCCAGAAAGCGTCGCAACGGTTCGCGGCCCGGTAGGCCCCGAGAACCGACATGAAGAAGCTGATGAGGGTTGCAATAATAGCTGGAAGCATCAGACGTGGCGGGCGGCGGAAAGCGCTTCTCGCAATCGTCTTGAGCGCGGCCGGCGCATTGCTTTGTTGGTAGGCGAGCTTCAATGGCTTGTTGGCGCACACAAAGCCTGTCAGGAAGGCGAAGATGGGCACACCAATTCGCCCTTGGTATGGGATCCGCAGGTAGGGATATTGCAGCAATCTTGGAGCCTCTCCCTTAGAGTCAGCTGGCCAAAAAAGCGGAAAATCTAGAGCGCGGGCAATGTGAGTGGTGATAACGAGTGCCGATGTGACACCCCGAAGACCCTGTGGGCGTAAGAAAAACAAAACAGTCAGCACGGAACAGGTTCGAGTTGGGGAAACAGTCGTCTATCGTCCCCGGAACATGCAGGGCCACCCGGAGCCGGACCCGGGCTCGGAGGTGGCCGCAAAGGTAAAGGCGGACACAGGCACGGGGACACCCGAGGGGTCGACAAAATCCGAGAAAATGTTGCCACGTACCTCCACCCACTTGATGTTTCGTTGATTCGGTCGGGTAGCCATGGTGAAAATGGTCGAAAACTGCCTTCAAGGCCGGAAAACAAGTCGGGAGAAAAAGTAATGCGAGTCAGTCCCTATGCGATGATCCTCCCCCACAATAAGCCTGAGTTGGGGGGAAAGGGAGACAAGCAAGCCACAAGGAGTTTGGTCGTTGCGGCTATGTGTCGCCAAAAAGAGTGTGGTGAATGGAAGTGGAGAAGCTGCAAGAGTAAAGGAGCCCGAGTCGATGGTCGGCGCCGAGATGGATGGTCCGAAAGGTTCCAGATGTCGGCTGACGAAGGGAAAAAAAAAGGCTAGTTATTATTGGCAGCGGAGCATCGAGAGAGAGATAGAGGCCGTCGTCTCGCCGGTCGCTGTTAATATCGATGTTGTTCCGTTGCAATGTCAATGTTGCAAGGAAGCGAGAGAGGATTAGGCCGTGAAAGTTGACAGCAAGGCCCGTTGCATCTGAAGTTGCGCAGAGCTTGTCAATTTGGGAGGTGGTGAGGCTTCCTTCGTTTTTGGACTTGCCCCTGCACCGTGATTGCTCTGTGCTCGCGTTGCACTGCTGAGGCTGGGTCGGACGTTGGCGTCGTCGGGGAATTGGATTGGGTGATTGGGAGGAGGGCAGAAGCCACGGAAGGGGATTCGTCGAGGGCGTCCCAGAATTAAGAGTCGTGGAAATGCAAGTCAGGGCGCGAATTTGGTGGCGGACTTGCTGGAGAGGTGGAAAGGGAATTCCTGGTTTTTTTGAACCAGAGGCGAGCATCAGGCCCGGCCTATACTTTTGCACGTTACAGGGAGATGGCATGGAACCATAGCGAGCTCCCCAGCACGCCCAGAACGCCCAGCACCCGCCAAGAACGCCGAGAGCCCTCTAATAACACCCCACTTGCGCTTGACTGCATTTGAGTGCTCTTCAGGAGAAGCATTTCTCTGAAAAGTCGTCCCCTATTCCGCACAGAAGAGGGCTTCATTTGTTATCATCTGGCTTCAATCCTTCTCAGCCCATCAGCTATCGCCTCCGAAGCTGATCAGGAAAGGCGTCACTCCTTCTGGCTTCAGCCTGCACATCCCGCGCAGCCACCTGCAGCCACTTGGGGCAGCCCCTGGAACATGAATAGATGTGCATTTTCCAGAAATCGGAGATTTGGCTGCCCCACCTCTCCATTTTGTTTCCATGTCCCTAGCCTTTCCAAACCGGGAAGACGGAAATGGACCGAGTGTCCAGTATATATAAAAAGACGGCGATGACCTGGATGTTCTTGAATGATCTCAAGGCATTCTCGTCGTCCTAGACAGTTGTGTTGTTGTGCCACGAACTACGTACCCGACAACAACGGGTGTGGCTGCCTTTCTTCCCGCTGTCGTGCGGTGTGGGCGTGCACCGCTGATCCGTCCCTGATTTTCCTTTGCAGAAAAGTGTCATCCCAACTTGATTTGTTCCTAAAGACAAGACGAGCCCCGGCCCGACTGCCTCTTCCACATCCTCCGTCAGCAGCAAGCTGAATGCAACGTCGTCTTCCATTCAAGTTTGTCGATTCCATTCACATTGCGTGGCCATGGCACAGAGAGCCTTGGCGATTTGCCGTTTTGCCGACACCAGGTTGGACACAGTGCACCACCAGACTCTTGGCATTTGCCGCAGGTTTCAACCCCACACCCACCATCGATGGCTGCCGGGACTTTGTGTTGACGGTATCTGTACCAAGGACGGGAACCCTATCCAGATTGCCGCGTAAGCGCTCGGATTTAACATGACAGCAACTACATACCTCCCACATCGCCGTCATGACTGTATATGATCGGGCAGTCCAGACATGAGGACCCCGCTCCGTCCACCTCCGACAGCTCAGCATCGGCCTGGAGCACGCGACACCCACCAGGCCAGGTCCGGCGGTCCGCCCTGTTAGCGCCGCCCAGTACCCGCTGAATAAAAGGGGGACATCGCCTAACCGCTTGGCGATATATCAACACCGCTCATCTGCTGCATCGGAGGGCCACCGAATCATGCGGGCTATACATGCATACAATATTGAAAAAATAATCTGACGACGGGGGATAACAGCATACGGGAATGACGGCTTGTCTTCACATGCGGATAGACATGTCTGAAACTGTGGGAGGCCAATTGCTCACTTTCCAAGTTCCAGGTTTCTCCACCCGTTCTGGTGGATATGTATCCACCTGCCCACAGAGCCCCCACACCAAAATCGTTCTCGAACTTCTTTTCCCGCCGCGACGATGAAACGGCAGAGGCCGACCACAGCCAGCGATGATCCCTTGCGCTCGCGGGTCCGAGACTCAATGTCCGACCAGCCTTCCACATTACGTGTCACCAACGGCACAAACAAACTCGCGGAAACGCGGCATTGAAACAATTCCTTTCCCACAAGGCCGCAACGGTTCACTGACAAGCCTCACGCGCTTGACATGTTGACAGCCTTCTTGACCTTGTCGTCGCGCTGATGCTGATTGGCGGGGTGAAAGGAGCAATTAGAGTCGCCAGTCTAACCTAGAAAAGCTTAAGGTGCTGACTTCAAATTTTTATGTGTATTTCTTTTTGGATCCTTTGCCCCTGAAACACGCGCCCTCAGGCAAGATTGGCTTTCATCTGAACAGCACCTCATTCGCCTCTGGTCAGCGGCCTCTTCATACATTGCACCAGAGGTTTGGTCAGCTGATGGCATCATGTTGGATTACTCTACAAAATTGTCCGCGATGATGTGGCCAAACAAAAGCTCGGATGTCATCTCGCGAATTCAGGGTCTAAGAAAAACGGTCAACAAGCGAAGCGGGCAATCGCGTCTTGGGTCACTTCGGATTGTGGGGGAGGTTCCGGCCCTAGCATTCTGCCAATGTCTTAGGGGAAGGTAGCATTGTTTTTTTTTGCTCAATCTTTTCAATCATTTTTTATTACCTAGTCCATCATGACTGACTCGATACTTGCATTCTTTCCATTCCGATCGCGGTGCATTTTCATCTCCAATTTTCCCGGTTTTCAGGGACCAACACTTGCATACGCCCTCCACCGCGAGTGCCGGAGAATGCTCCATTGGGGAGTGATAGGCGGCGCTAGTAGGTTAGCATTCTTATGTTGGGGGGCTTCCACCGCTTTATGGCTTCGCATCAAACACGCGTCCTTTTCATGCATCAAATCTGAATGGTGCTTTGTGACACAAAGATGGAAAAGAAATATCGGTAGTTCATTGCGGGTTGCAACTCTTTATGCACCCCTGGCCTTGCCCTCCATAGCACGGCTTCAGTTACATAATGCTTGCGGTCTGATGACCTCCGGTCTCTTTTTGGACATCAAGACTAATCAACAGGGGGACACTTCCTGTGTTCACAACCTCGCTCCCCAAAGCTGAACAGGTTTTCACTGTTGATATCCAAAGACTCATGATCGAATTGGCAAAGGTGCAAAAGACTACCTAGTCAGGCCTGGATGAGGAAACCACCTGTCCAACAGTGTTGTGTTGTTAGACGTCTGGACCCAACAATGGAATTGGCCCCACAATGGATTTTTTGACACCACCACCACCGGGATGGAAGACATCTAGCTCATCTAACTTGCAAGCAATTTACATGGAAACCTGATGATTCTACTCCTCTTCTGCACGGTGAATAGTCTCCAGACCGCACACGATTATCTTTTTGGCTTCCTTGACTGCGTCGCTGTTCTGTTGGGTCCCCTAAGGAGAAAGAGAGGAGGACTTTATAGAACGCTTCTTGGCCTCGATGATATCTTCTATCCTTGCAAATTTATCGTTGGCGTTTTCTTTCACCTTCTTCCGGCTCTGAGGCTCGTAAGCCTCCATCTCCTTATTTAAGTGGTCAATTTGGGCCTTCAAAGATGCAATCTCTGCGTTCTTTAAATCCAAAGCCTTGCCTGCCTTGGCCAACAGAGTCCTTGTGAGCCATCCACTGGCTTCTATGCCCTCCCTTACACCCTGCTGATGCATTCGAATGTCCTGGCTCTTTTGAGGCGTCTAGAATTCGGTGCCGGGCTTAGGAGGTGGTGTCTCCGGTCGTGTAGGGAGGGACTGACTTTCCAGAACTTTGGACGAATCCAGTGGCCAAATTCCGGTGTTTCTGAACCCAGAGATGATACTCCTAGCTGCCATTCCAAGATTGGATGCATCCCTATAGCAATAGAAAACCGCCACTTGTAACGGCAGCTGATGCTGTAAAGCTTGCCATGGCCTTGGTGGCCTGCCAGAAGTAGTTCTTCAGAGCTGAGAAAACATTGTGGTCGAGAGACTGAGTCTTGTGGGAGGTGTGGGCAGGTAGATATACTAACTGGACCTTATTGAGCCAAGCCGTAGCCATAAAGACGTTGGTTGTATGGCTGGAATGCTCGTCGAGGACCAGTAATCTCCACTCATCACCTTCAGGCTTGGTTTGTGGTAGATACACCTCTTTTAGCCACCTCAAGGCAATCTGGCTATTGCTACAGCCTGTAAGACTGGAGTCATACTTCCAATCCAGAAAGTCAACTTCTAGTTTGGCTTTGTCAGGGAACCATTGCCCCTGAAGAGAAGCCCCAGTAAAGACCACAGTTGGCGATAGTCTCACGCGCCCTCTGCAGTGCCACATTTGATGACAGTAACCCAGGTGGTTGCATCAGAACTAGTTGTATAAGCCCTGCATGCAAGGGAACTGTCAATGACTGTGCCAGCCTTTGTTTCTAGCTCCTGCATGCCGTGCTCATCGACGTTGGCGATGTTCGCAGGTATGATGTTTTTGTCACGAATGTGGTGCTCCAGCCTCCTATAGAAATCTTGGTAGGCCTCTCGTGTAGAGCCGTCGATTCAGGGTGGATGGCGGAATGCTGCACTTTGCGGCCGCATCTTTTTGCGAACAAAGACCGTCCTAGACCTCGGCTATAGCCAATTGAATAAGCACTTCCTGACTGGACATGTTAAATTTGGGCTAGAATCGTTTGTGTTGTGTCAAGTTGAGGTTCGTCATGGATGGAATGGAGGTGTGGTGCCAAGGTTCCGTTGTGGGGCCGATTCCGTTGTTGGGTTCAGACATCAAGATACCTCATCCGACCTGAAGACATCAGCTTTGTTTCAAGTCAGAAAACATCTAACGTAACACCATTTGAAGCGCCCAAACTATTTTGCTCCAAGAACTCGTTCACAGTCCCAGAGTAGTATCTAGCAGCAACAGAAGCAGAGACTGTACAATAAGGAGGTTTAACCCCTTGTCAGAGGCTGTTGTTCTCTCAGAACAAAGACGTTGCAATTCGTCAATAGTTCCCGACTTGAGTGCCTGAAGGTCATAGCGGTCTGGCCTACTTATCACAGAGACAAGACGGTGACGAGTAATAATAACTACTTCATGCTTTTTGACTTCTCATAAGAGTGCAAAAGAAATGAAAATGGCGTTACCGGCATTTCAGGCAAGCCTACAAGACTTATCCCCTGTGTAATCTCGTCAATGTCATGTACGACTCTGAGAACAAGACTCTTGTTGTGGGCAACAATGGTTAAAGCAACGAAGAAAGATCAGCAGACGTAACATTATATGTCGGTATTGTACTCTAGACGCGTAAAGGGGCTCAGAACAGGCCTAATTTGTGAGGGTCTGATAATGGCTATGTCTGAACTCTCTAGGTATATATATATAGATGTCTCGTCACCGGTAGGAAGACTTCGCTCTCCAAGCGTCCATCAATAGTGATTTCATACCTGTCCTCTAGGATCTTCAGTTGCCATGGCGCCCCACTTCGGGCTGGTTTCCCACGCTTCTAGCGAAGGGCAGCCACATGAATACGTCTTTTGCGATTTCTGTTCACGTCAAGAGCAAAACGGCGACCTTGCAGAAAATTACTGCTTGCTTCATCGACCTGGACAAGGCCAAACACCAGATGGCCCCTCTCTGAGAGACGACCAGGTAGAAGACGCAATCAAGACCATACTGCTCGCTGCATGTGAGGTTCTCAAGGAGGATTTCAACAATAGTATTCAGACACTCCTGATACCGTCAGCTGAGTCGCCTCATCGTCAGCTATCCTCGTCTTCTTCAAAGGTAGATAACCAAGACAGCCAGCCCATAGAGTCTTGTTCGTCGCCACCTCAGGTGCATGAGAACCCTCGCCAAGGCGCACCAGCACAGCAACCTCCCTTGCCTCAGGCGGTCTCGTCTATTCCCCATCGAGCTCATCCCGGTCGCAAAGGCCCTGGTCGTCGAGCTATAGGCCTTCGAATCAACCTTCCTAACCCATCACCACTTCCGCCTCGTGGAACGCGCCCCGACCCAGAACTTCTCGCCAGCTATGGCGTGATCATCCCCCATATTCCTCTCGTTCCTGGCTTGAGACCGTCGAAGCAACCGGGCACGATAGCTGCTGACCTGGCATGGTCCAAAGCAATTAGGATCTGCACCAACTGCCACAAGCCAGTCGACGACCCCCAATGCTCCAAGTGCTCTCGCTGCCGAAAGGCTGGTAACGAACGGGCTAAGAAATACCAGAAGAGGAAAAAGAAGGAGAAGGCAGGAGCTTCGGGTGTGAGTTTGCAGACAATTGCGAATGACAGCCAGAATGCAATCCAGTCTGGTGAAGGTGCAGCAACCAGAACACGGACCCGGGCATCCGCCATTGCAACTAGGATTACCACCTCACTTCCGCCGCTACATGACGAATATGATGTTGCCAGTAGAGACAGAATATACATGACCCTCATCGACACGCTTCGTCTTCACCACCGGCCCTCAGTCGGTCAACCATCGTTGGGCCCCGGCAGAGAACATGCCGTTTATCTAGAAGCCTTGGACAGGCTGACCGACATTCGGCTGGCAGCGACTGCCCAGTATCCTCAATGCTGTCGGTCTGCTCCGTTGCCGCCTGCTTCCGAGGCGCCAGTTGGTACAGACTCACAGGGAACTGAACAGCGCGACCGCCGTACCCTGCCTCGTGAACAACTGGACTGCTACTCCAACGACTACTTTCTCCCCGAACATCGCCGCACACCCAAGACGGCCATAAGGACGTCATCGAACTCGATGCCTACACCCGCCCAACCGTCCCCATCACATCCTCCTAGGCAATATCGGTCCTCACCTGGCTTGGAGACAATGAAAGACGAGCAAGACCCACTCCACCCACAACTAACCAGCATCCCGCCGGAGCAGTGGCGCTCCCTGCCGTCATGGCAATCACTTCCTGGTCTCGAGTCCCCAACTACCCTCTCGGTGCAGCTGGGCTACCCGAGCAATTGGGACGCTACCACTGAAAGCCGTTATCAGAACTATCATTACCGGCAACAATTCAACCTGAATTACAGTCAGCAAGAACCTAGTCATCATCACCGTGCTTACCGTTGCCACGACGCCAACTCAGTCAATAATAGCAGCAGCAGCGGCGGCGGCGGCGGCAACAACGGATCCCGGAGCTGGGTTAACGGCCCGTCAGCGGAGGCTGTCGTGGTGGACCCGGCGCTGAGCAGGGTGCAGGAGGGCATGGGTGTGAGCCCTGGAATGGGGGAGTTGTCGGGGGACTTGGAGGACTTGGATATTGAGGAGTTTGTCAATTTGTCTGGGTTGGAGGAGGGTGGTGATTGGGACTCTGGGGATGGTGAGAGCCGAGAAGGAGGAGAGGAGCAAGGGGTTTACTTTGAGAATCAGCAGGAGAAGCGCCGGATATGAGTTGATTTTGTTTAGGGTTTTTTCTTTTGCTTTTATGGATTTTTGTGGGACTTTTTATGTTGGGCTTGGGATAATGGTCGGGTTTTGGTTGGGTTAGTGTTTGGAGTATGGCATTTATTCATGAAGAGTGGGAGATTTATCTACTATGAACTTGATGAAACTTTGAGACACCAGCTTTCGTGATGGTTTGTGCAATGTCGGGTGTCATCTAGAGGTAGTATCGTAACAAGCCATGAAAGGCAGTATAATCATCAGTCCAAAACTCTCAAACTCCCCACAAAACCCCCCACCGACAGTCCTGACTCTGCCGCCCTCTTGACTAACAGCTCCTTCACCATCCCCCTCTGCTCCGCTATCCCAATCTCTCCCATTAGCAGCAGCGCCTTGAGAGCAATCGTCAGCGGAAAGATGGCGATATGACTCCCTGCTATGCCGGCCCCTTTCTGGAAGAAGATGGGTGCTGTCCTCATGATGCAGTGGCTGTCTTGCGTTATTGTCGTCTTGAGTCCGCTTCGACTACTTGCCGAAGCACTCTCTCCCAAGTTGACAAGATGCCTCCTTACTTTGAGAACAATAATCATGATCTTGACCCTGATGGCCCAGAAGAGACAGAGTAAGTGGGCAGCAGAGATGTCATCGGCAGAAGGGGGGTTTTCTGCTGCGGGATAAGACAGGTTTGATGGCTGAGGGTGTGTTGAGGCCGATAGAAACTCCTTCCACAATGGAGGGGCGTCAATCTCGAACCATATTGCCAATTGGTTCAGAAGAAGTTGGCATCTCTCGCGCAACATCGACAACGCTTGTCTCCCACCACTGGCTGTGATCTCTTCCGCGATTACGTGATAAGAGTAGTGGTTGGAATTCACCTTCAAGGCAACCTCAATCTTGGTCATGTCCTCCAAACACCCTGGCAGTTGAACAATGACGTCAAGCAGTAAATCCCGGCTTGTTTTCTTGTGAGATCCAGTCCAGGGGATGGTCAGCCAATCTTCTCTGGCGAGGATGGTTGACCGGTGTACTCCCACCGCGGCGATGGTGATGCTCAACCGACCATCGGCGAGCATGCGATGCGCGATGCCCTCCTTGTACATCTCTGGAGACTGTGACTCGAGCAAAGCTAGCTCGCCGAATCGGTGACGGCGCCAGGCGTCAGCTTGGCTGTAGGACATGAAGAGTGGTTTGTCGAGTGGGCCATGTGGTCTGCAGACGGCGGCGGTTTCATCGGGGCAGAAAGAGATTGAAGCGTGCGATAAGGGGTCGCTACCGAAGAAGACTTCATATAAGCTTAGAATGCGGGTCGTGGCGATGATCGCGTTGTCTGGGATGTGTTTCCTTTGGGCTTGAATGGCGATGGATTTGGACAATCCACGAAGGGCTTCGTTGTAGGCTTTCATGCCATTCTCGACAAGGCTTTTCAGGTTCAGACGCTGACCGACAGTACCTAGACAAAAGGCGAGGAAAGAGGTCTGAAGGAGGGGGCTGTCGTGGTAGCTTTTGTCGGAGTGAACTCCGGCCAACCAGCTTGTAGTTGATAGGGAATTGTCCAAGTCTCGTTCGAGATCTGAGTTGGGATCGTACATGTCCCAGAAAAGTCCAACGTACCTGCATTTGTAAGCAGAGGAGGCCAGGCTGGCCGGGAGAAGAACTGCCGCTGGTTGTTTTGCCCCGGCAGCCGCGGCGGGATGATTCTTGGCCCTAGTTGCCGATAGTGGTTGGTGAACCAGAGTGGTACTGGTATTCTTATTGGTGCCAACTGCTGTAGGATCGGTGTGGACGAACACAGTCTTGCGCTCATATCCATCACACTGAAGTCCTAGACGTCTGCATTGGCCACAGAAAGGGCGTTCAAAATCGCACTGTTTATTAGTCAGTACCTAGGTACCTAGGTAGGCAAGGCATCTGGGCAAGGTGAGTGAAAAGTCTTACCCCTTTCCTGCGCCGGCGACAGGTGTGACATGCTTTCGAACGCCCTGGAACCCCAACCATGTTGCTTTCTGTCTTCGGGGAGCGGATAAACTAACAAGATGTCTTCTTATTCCAAATCAGACAGCTGGGCGCAAAATGTTGTTGAAATGGGAAATATGCCCAGCGATGGTTCTATTTATCAGCTCCGGCCCGTTTGAGGCTTTCGTAGGAAGCTTACGTCACAATCAACGGGACTGTTATCCCCATGACTCTCTGGGGCTGTCCAATGACCATCAAGCGAGTCGCTCGCATGTCCCAAAATGGAAGGATTCTGCGCCCATGTTCATGGTAGTCCTAGAAGACCTAGCCTTTCTTGGTCAGGTAAAGTCCGAGGACGACGAGTCACAATCGATGAATAGGCACAAGATGCAGGCAGGCATGCATATCGACTGTGTAACAATTGTTGGACCGTTTGGACAGATCATGGTATGCAGCGAGCCCCAAAGGCTTGGAAGTTGCTGTATGAAGAAGTATTAAAGTAAGATAGTGGTCCCCAACAGCCTGGTTTTGAGGTCTCACACTCTTCCATCCAGTCTACAAGTAAAGACTTTGAGCCGCACATCACCGCAGCGTGAAGTCTTAAATCATGACACAACCTTCGAACAAAGAAAAGGTGGCTAACACAGCTCGCAAGATTTACAATCCCATTGGTTTCACCAAATTCTACAACTTTATTCTTTTCTTCATTTTTGGTGGTGCTCTCTTGGGCTTCACTCTCGCCCGCTTTCAGTACCTCTCCTTTGACCATGGATTATGCCCTCAGGGGGGGGTTACTCTGGACTGGTATGTCTACCTCAAGTTCCTGGGGTACGAATTCATCGCAGTGCTGACAGAAACACAGCTATTACTACACCCCTGGATCTCTTGACAAAATCGGCATCCAAATCCACCTTAGCGCCATACTCCCGGCCTCCTTCCTCGCCTTCTTCCAGTTCGTCCCGGTGATCCGCCACAAGCTCCTCATTTTCCACCGAGTAAACGGCTACGTTATTGTTCTCCTCTCATTCGTCTCCACCGCTGGTGCCCTCATGCTCGTTCGAAACACTCAGGGCGGCCCGATCGAAACCCAGCTCGGCATCGGCGTCCTGTCCTTTATGTTCATTGTCAGCTTAGGGCTGGCTATATACAACATCAAACGGCTCCAAATTGAACAGCATCGCGCTTGGATGCTGCGAGCTTGGTCCTATGCCGGTTCCATCATAACGATGAGGCTGGCCATGATGGCAATCGCACATGTTCTGGGAAACTATGAGCATCTGGGAAGGGGGTATAGCCATGCCATGCCTTGTGTCAAGGTCACATACCTGATGTTTGGGCAGGTGGAGCGGATACTGGAGAAGTATCCTGCTTGCGCACAGTTCTTTGACGGGTCGGTGTCAGGACAGGCGGTCGCCGTGTCGGCTGATGTGAATGGCGATTTGGCAGAGGTGGTCGCGCTGTATAACATGATCTTTGGGGCGGCCTTCTGGCTGTCAGTTGCTCTGCATGCAGCTGGGGTCGAGATTTATGTGAGTTTCTTCCTATCGAGGTGCACGATTGGGTCGTTGACCGTTCAACAGTTGCATCTTACACCAGCCGAAGCAGACAGACTACGAAATGTCTCATATCAGAGACAACTCGAGGCTGGGATGAAGAAACCAGGAAGGGCGGGACTGACGGCGGACAAGTTGGGCGACGCCCCTGAGTGGGTTCCGAACAGCACTCTTTCTGTTGCTGCTCGAGGAAGCGGTGATGCTGCGTCAGATGAGGATTTGGCCAAGTAGGCGTGGCCGTAAATTCAAGTTCAACCACCTCATCGATGGGGCGTGTTGTGGTGGCTGACTCCTAATCATGACTTGCCCTGAATGCAGAGTGCAGTCTGTTTGAGATATCTTTCATATATATATACTTGGATACATGATTTGAAATCTTCCAAAACTGTTTTGCTATTCCTGGCACACTATGACACTAGCTATCACGATGTACTGCAGTACAACGCGGGCAAATTCAGGGGTAACTCAGGGGTAACTCATGGGTGAAAGTGGGGCAAAACTAAAGTCAACAAGGATCGAGTTTGTCATTATCAGGAGTTGCAACTCTAAGGGGCCCTTTAATAATGAGTTTCAACTGACAAATGAGGTGAACCAATTCGTGGCCTGCTTATTGTTTAAGACTAAGTCGATTCACAGGATTAGTGAGGCTTTTTGCGCTGTCCAAGACCTCATTGACGGCTTGAGACAGGTAACAATCGGGTGAGTATTCAGAGGCATTTTGAGAAAACTCCAGCTCTCTGACGTAGACAAAGTAGCCACGTAGAATACTCCACAAATTCACTGGTAACGGTGCCTCATAGCGAAATGATGAAGCTACATCTCCCGAGCTGGGCTTCGTTGCAATGTATCTTTGCAGCTTCCCGCAGAATGTTTTTTGAACGCCATTTCTTCTCAGCATGGCGTCTTCCTCGTCCGTTCGTCATCATGGCGTATCTCTGGTAGCAGCCCCAAACCCAATACATGGAAGGTTCATGTTCGACCCGAGGCGAGAACAGATAGCTGCCCAAACCAAACCAAACAGACGACAACTGTCATCAGTGGTGGGCTCCATCCCAAAAATACTCATGAGTCTGGGTTCTCCCTTATCTTAAAGGCTCTTTTTACGGAGGGGTCCTTGTGCAACCACTCGTTTGATATTCGATGCCATCCGCCAAGGAATGGCGCAATGCTACACCAAATGGAAAACTGCCAAACAGGCTGCCGGATGCTTCCATGGCTCGCCACCCGGGCTGGATGATTCGACAAGAAGTGGTGCTAGGAAACACAGATGTCTCGGCAATGATGACCTGGAACGGAGGAGAAAAGGCCGAGAGTGCCGGCATTAGGGAGCTGTGAGTCGTGAGAAGGACACTGGAAGGCTTTCCGGACCGAGAGAACATGAAGCTGCAGCTGCGTCTCCCCCTGGTCTAGTCATGTATGCTTATCTCCAATGAATCGGGGATGAGGCAGAAAATCGAAGCAATCTTGATCTAATCATGCATGGTTCATGATAAGCTTCCAGGGGGAAAACCTTTAGCGTTCATGTCGTAATTCAGCTTCGAGAAGAACTTTAGCGCGTGTCCTGACTGAACCTTTAGACACCGGCGTGAGCTTGGTCAAAAAAGGAACGAGAAGTATACGACCCTACTTTTACGAGCTGACCTTGGAGAGGCATCCGTGTGGTTACCATCAAGCCTGTGGTGTGTAACCACCGGAAGCTGTCTCTGCACCTGTTGTGATTGCTGGTGGGTGGCACAACATTGCGCCAAATCACTCACCTCTTGTGTTCAATTTGAGAATGCATATTATGCAACAGCCCAACCAGGGCAGAGACTGTGCGCCATGTCATGACGCCGAAGCCGGTGGTGCTCCTTCCCTCTCTGGTCAAAGGCTTGATGAGACCATCGCATCACGTGATGCTCGCCTCACCGATAACGGCCCACAATTCGCAAGTGGTCGGGTGTTAGGCGACAGACCAAGAGGGTTCGCCAAGAACCTTGATGAACAGCGACGGAGATGCATACGAGAGCTGCCTTTCCTGAGAAAATGAGACGCGGATGTGGAGGCATGATTCTGATGGGGACAGCCTCATGGAAAAAACATTCTTATCTCCAATCATCCAGTAGCTCCAAAGTCGAACAGCAACGCTGATACCATTGTGTCCCTAACAGCAGCGACTTTCCCCGCAACCAAAACTTCGGGTAGTGGAGTGACCCAGCTGAGTGACAAGCGATAACGCCATTTCTGGTGCAAAGCACAGCAGGGGCTCCACCCGACCTGATTTCGCCATTTCTCAAGAATCTTGCAACAAGGCGCATCACAACCGCAAACCCCCCATCCAGACCACTGCGACCGCCACTGCCCAGCTACAGCTCAACTCTGTCGCTAGGGCCTTTGGTAGACTCCTTTCGGCGATATATTGTGTGTACTCTATACTTACTACCCACGAACAAACAGACTCTTGTTGATCGCCATCATCAATCACTTGGAACAGTCTCTCCTCTGACTCTGACTCTTGTGGAACCTCGCCCGAGACCAGCTCCCATCCCTTGAAGCCCTGCAGAGCCGATTGCGAAGCAGCTGCCGCGCATTGCGTGCCACTGTGCCGTCTGTTTTCTGACATCCCGATCGCTTGACCGCCCCGAGTTCCGCCCGGTCTTGGGCGCAGCGCTGCCCTCCAACAGCACTCCTGGCCCAGCACGCAATTCGCCCTCAGCCTGATAGATGCTGGCAAGCGAGCCCAATGCCTGCTTGTCCCATTTAACTTTCTGAAGACGCAAGGACCGCCGTTTGGCCGTGCCCCCTATGGACGGCTCCTCTTCTAGCACGATCGCCTATGGTCGTCCACCGCAACCAAGCTACACCCCGATCCACCAAGATGGCATTCATCGACACCCAAATGACGCCGAACCGGCTTACCTGGTAGCACGTCACGCCTCAGCACCAAACAAAACCGCTGCTCCTCCCTCCCCCGTTGAGTTTGACGCGGACGAGGATCCCCAACCTACCGACGCCGACATCGTGACCCCAGACACTGCCAAAAGCTGCCATCGTCTGCGCCCCGAGGAGGAAGAGAGGTTCCGTCCTCGAGACAGCATGACCAACATGTCTTCGTTATTAATAGGAAAGACGGTCACCCCCTTCCTGAGAGAACACATCCCCAGCCTCTATGCTCCCATCGGAAAGCCAAACAATGAAGAGACGGCTCGGGCCAAGGACCCCAACACCAGATACTGCTACCGCCACCGGCCAGACTCCAAGTGTCGACGAGCTGCCGATGAAGCAAAGATGATTATGATTCAGAACGAGCTCGACAAACTCACCCCAGCAGTATGTCTTGACTTCTCGTGTTATGTTTCTTCAGTGCTTTGATTTGTGGCTGGTCGTTATCATGGTCCCATGAGTACTGACGGAATGGGTATAGGATCAACAAGCCATCACCCATGTGTGGTCACTATTCTCTGCCGCCCCTGCCCGTCATCGTGAGCTCATGCTGCAGGGTGTCTTGTCGCAGCTCTGCTTCCCTCAGCTTTCCCTTATCTCGAGAGAGGTCAACGAGGCCCTCAAGATCGACTTCATCACCGCCCTCCCCGTCGAGCTGTCTCAGAAGATTCTGTGCTACCTCGACACCGTGAGCCTCACCAAGGCTGCTCAAGTTAGCCAACGATGGCGTCAGCTGGCCGACTCGGATGCCGTTTGGGTTTACATGTGCGAGCAACATGTGAACAGGAAGTGCACCAAGTGTGGTTGGGGCCTGCCTCTGCTGGAGCGCAAACGATTGCGCAATTATACCCGACAACGGCAAATGGCCAAAGACAACTCGAATGGAAGAATCGAAGAGCTCCACGATTTGGAAACCAACAGTGTTGCTCAGAATGGCAAGCGGCTAGCAGATTCGTCAGACGATGAGCCGGATGGAAAGCGCCGCCGTGTCGACGAGTCCGAATTCAAGCAGCGCAAGTGGAAGGACGTGTACAAGGACCGGTGGGAAGTTGGCTACAACTGGAAGGTTGGACGCTGCACCGTGCATACTCTAAGAGGCCACACGAATGGCGTTACATGTCTTCAACTAGATGACCATATTTTGGCGACTGGTTCCTACGACGCAACCATCAAGATCTGTATGTCGAACCCTCTCCCTGTTGATGGCACCTGTACTAACACAAAGGGGTAGGGAATATCGAGACCGGCGAAGAAATCAGGACGCTACGAGGACACACACGGGGTATCCGCGCATTGCAGTTTGACGACTCCAAACTGATCAGCGGCAGTCTCGACAACACCATCAAAATTTGGAACTGGCACACGGGCGAGTGCATATCCACCCTGCAGGGCCACACCGACGGCGTTGTCAGCTTGCATTTTGAAGGCCAACTGTTGGCGAGCGGTTCTATCGACAAGAGCGTCAAGATCTTTGACTTCAACTCCAAAGAGGCCTTCTGTCTCAAGGGCCACACCGACTGGGTTAATTGCACGCGGCTTGATACGGCGAGCAGGACGGTGATGTCGGCGTCGGACGATACGACCATCAAATTATGGGACCTGGACACGCGACGGGTCATCAGGACATTCGAAGGACATGTTGGTCACGTCCAACAAGTGCTTCTTCTTCCGCCGGAATATGAACCCGACGATGAGCTGCTGAACGGTCTCAATGGTGTCGGCGACAACTCGGATTCGGTGTCGGTTTCGAGCGGGCGTAGCGGCACGCCCACAGTTTCATTTGTGCATTCGGACCGCCCTACCAACTCACCTTCGCGAGATGGCGAGCTCAGGGCACTCTATGGCTCAGGCTTTGAGTCTGAAACGACGCGCCCATTACCGGCCCGTTACTTCCTCTCGGGCGGCTTGGACAGCACGATCCGGCTTTGGGATAGCGCAACGGGCCGATGCTTAAAGACAATGTTTGGCCATCTGGAGGGAATTTGGGCGCTGGCCGGCGACACGATCCGCGTCATTAGTGGAGCCAACGATGGCATGGTCAAGTGCTGGGAGCCACGGAGCGGCAAGTGCGACGCCACTTATACGGGGCATAGGGGTCCGGTAACGTGTGTGGGTCTCAACGACAGCCTCCTGGCGAGCGGAAGCGAAGACGGTGAAGTGCGCCTTTATTCCTTCAAGGCTCCAGGCTAGACGGCGTTTCAACAACTACGGGCCGCTAAGCGACAAGGCGGCGGCGGGGTTTAGGGAGAAGTACACCGAAAAGGCGTTATCCTTGGTCTTTTTTTCTTCTTTTTTTGGGGGGGGGGGATTTATTTATTTCCTTTTTTTGCGCTTTCGAGTACTTGAGCACTTGCCCTTTTTTTGGAGTTCTTCTTGCATATGCACGCACACAAAAGCAGCATTGTATGATGGGGCTGGGAATGGCACGGTTGGCTATGGGCATATTTTCTTGGGCGCATCTATCTGTTGTGTTTACTTATTTGCGCGCATGGACTCTGGGAAAAGGGACACAAAAGCACTTAGAAAGAGGCTTGTTGGCATTTTCATCATGGATCAGGCATGGGACGGCAGGACGGAGTTTTACCTGATTTGTTTGTTCAATACCCTCGACAGAAGAATTATATTATCTACTTGGATTATGTTGCAGCTTTTGTTTGTGTTCAGGAGGACGGGCCGGAGGGATTGTCACACGGTGTTAGAGCTGAAGGCCGGAGCGGTTCGCAGCTGAGTCATGTGGTCCTCCGGGTTCTGCGGCGGCATTTCAGTGGGATGGACGATATTCCAGGGCCTGGCTCTGGCCTCTCGGCACACGCGCTCAATGACCTCGGCATTGCGCTGGTTGCAGACGTCGAGGGCGATCCCGGAAGCGTCCGAGTCTGCAGTTGAAGAGTGTGGAGGGAATGTGGGGCACCACCCCTCGCTGCAGCAAGCTTCCCCGCAGTATCACAAGCTCGGCTTGAAGTCGGTTATGGTAAATACGTCACTGGTAGATCACAAGCCAGTTCAGACTTTTGGACTACGCTGGACCGTAGCCGTCGCCGTTGACCCTGGACGCAGCAGGACGTCACGAGAACGAGGAAGAAATTTCCCAATTGATGAATGAGCTCGCTGCCAGCCATCGTTCGCAACGTCCAGCCTCCAGCTCGTCTATTTCAGGGGCATTGGCAGGGGCGGGAGACAACAAATAAACACAAGCTGTCAACCAGTCTGTCAAATGACATTCCTGCCGCATATCAATCAACAGCATCGCAGTGCCCGAGCAGATACACGGGGTTAAGGATACCTACAAACAATTACCGTATTACACAACATGGACAGGGAAAACGGCAGAGCCTCGAACCAAAAGAAAGCTCCGCTGCGCCGATGGGATGAAGGGGCCAATCACAAAGCAAATTGGCCCTCAGAAAACTCCACCATTCACGTTCAACGCTCCCTGTGTGCCCCGGCATGTTTTTTGACGCTTCCACGCTCTCAATCCATCACATCCCGTCATGGCCCTTGCAGATCGCTCTGTGTTTTTTTTTTTTCTGTTTCCCAGCATTCACCACCTCAGCATGTACTCTTCGACAAAAGGCACTGTACATGTCCAAACAGTCTTCCTTCACGGTTCCCTGGCCAGATCACGGGTAAAACGTCGGTTGCTCCAGCAAGGACTGGGAATCATCTTTTGACTTAACCCACAATCGCGGTGGGGATCTCGTTCTTGTCCCTCGTTTCGCTACAAGCCGAAGGAGAAGGGGTCGGGTCTTTCGGTCTTGTAAACACTGTATGTACCGGCTACAAGTGTACTGGTACCTGGGTCCTGCTCGGTTTTCCTGCCCCTTCGGCTCGGCCCTCGTCATTAGATCCGATCTGGCGGTTGTTGCTTGCCCCGGGGCTCGAGATCATCCAGAGGATATTTGGAGTCATTGTCCTGCTGTCTCTCCTCTGCCCACCCACTGTCACTCGTCTTTCCTCTTCCTTTGTTCCAGGTCTCCATCGACTGCCCCGCCATTCATCCCCGTTAGCCGGCTTCCCCCCGTTTTTTTGTCTTTTACATTGTTCTTCCACAATTCCCAGTTGCGGAGGTGGATCCCGTGCTATTTTCCCGGTGTTGTTCAGCTCCATAACCCGTCCCCAGTCTTGGGACCTCTTGACTCGTGTCGAGCGCCGGCCGGCCATAATTCGCTGTTAAGAGATTTTCGACCAGAAATTACACATAGGCCTACTTTTTCCCACTCGTCTGGACGCTCGACCGTTGACCTCGTTATTCATCCAACGCTCTCACGAAACGACGGACTTCTTTGCTGCTTGGCGAGCCCCCTTCCCCTTCCCGCCCTCCGCCACGAAGACCCGGTACATACGACCAAACACATAACGAATACCCCACCGGTTTTCTTGGACACCAGACAATCCTGAGCCTCTGTTAGACGGACTCATTGCGGAGGACAAAAGACGAAGAAATAGGCATAGCCAGCCAGTAGGAAATACCGGTTTCGAACCACCGCACATTCCTTCTCTTTCTATCTCTCTCTCCCTCGCGCACACACACACGACATCACAAAGATGGCCACGAAAGTGTCAGGCGGCAAGGATGGCCAGAAGAAGCCTACCTCGGTTGCAACCAACTTGATCGGTGAGCTCAAGTCTTGCGACAGGAACATGGGGGATCTAGATTGCTGACAGGAAGAACAGCCGGTGGTGGTGCTGGTATGATGGAGGCCCTGGTGTGCCATCCTCTTGGTATGTTGTGTCCCTTTTAGTCCGGTGTGTGCCGTACAGAGGAATTGTTCACTAACGACGAGAAGACACCATCAAGGTGCGCATGCAGCTTTCCAAGCGCGGCAGAGTACCAGGCCAGGCCAAGCGCGGCTTCATTCGTACTGGCGTTGAGATTGTCCAGAAGGAGACCGCCCTCGGCTTGTACAAGGGTCTTGGTGCCGTGCTCACTGGTATCGTTCCCAAGATGGCCATCCGCTTCACTTCGTTCGAGTGGTACAAGCAGCTCCTCGCCAACAAGGAGACTGGTGTTGTTTCTGGCCAGGCTCTCTTCCTTGCTGGTCTCTCGGCCGGTGTGACCGAGGCTGTTGCCGTCGTCACCCCTATGGAAGTCATCAAGATTCGTCTCCAAGCGCAGCATCACTCCATGGCCGATCCCCTGGATGTGCCCAAGTACCGCAACGCCGCTCACGCTCTCTACACCGTTGTCAAGGAGGAGGGTTTCGGTGCACTCTACAGAGGTGTCTCGCTCACCGCGCTCAGACAGGGTAGCAACCAGGCCGTGAACTTCACCGCCTACACCTACTTCAAGGAGTGGCTGTACCAGTGGCAGCCCGAGCATCTTGGTGGCAACCTTCCCAGCTACCAGACTACTCTTATCGGCCTTGTTTCCGGTGCCATGGGCCCTCTGAGTAATGCCCCTATCGATACTATTAAGACCAGACTCCAGAAGATGAAGGCTGAGCCGGGCACCTCCGCCCTGCAAAGAATCACCAAGATCGCTGGCGAGATGTTCAAGTATGTCTTTTCCTCTTCCCCGCTACTTGCATCAAAGTTTTACTAATCCATGAAAACAGGCAAGAAGGGTTCCACGCTTTCTACAAGGGCATCACTCCCAGAATCATGCGTGTTGCCCCCGGCCAGGCTGTCACTTTCACCGTCTACGAGTACCTGAAGGAGAAGCTTGAGAAGAGCGGGCCATCGATCATCACCGGGGGAAGGTACGAAGAATAATTTCCCATCACAACCACCACTCATCCTGGACCTTCCGGACCCAACCTTGTTTTCCTGGACTACCTGGACCCCCCCTGGATTCTCCTTTTTTTTTTTGCGTCTTTTTTTTAAGGAGTTAGAAGCTGATCAAAAACTGCTGTTTTGCTTTTGTTTCGGATGATTTAGTCGCGAGAAGGAATTTGATAGCATGAAGGCCAAGGCTGCTTGAACAAAGTCCAAGCAGCTAAGCCACCATCTTTTTTTTTTACGGTTCTGTTTTCTCTTTGTCTATTTGAAGAACCAAGAGAAGAACAACAGCGAGACGGCAACCAAAACCCTTTGGTAATGAAAAGTTGAAGGTTCAAAATGCCGTACCATGGAGTCGGATGGAACAGACCTGCAATTTAGCAAACCCCCCGAGTCAAGGATACCACTTTGTTTAGAGCTACGTCGATATGGGCCGGATACATAAAGACGGGGAAAGGACGACGGTGTAAGATCTTTTTTGCAAAGCGTTGCGGAAAAAATTGAAGGACGATGGGAAGGTATGTGTGCGTGTTGGATGAAACGGGCATTGCGAAATGTGTCCAGAGCATAGCAATTACATGTACAGCATGCATTGCATTGGGTGGCGCGATTTTTGTATTTAAAAGCAGATTTACTTTGTACGTTGTATATATCCAAAGAATTTAGAAGAACTGTACTTGATGCAACTTCACTTCATATCTCACAGTGCTTACTTCATAGTTTCTACTGAGTGAGATGCTGGGTACTGGGTGCGTCTGCACTGCAGGCGGAAAACCGACCCAACCAACCAACAGACAGCACAGCTGCCAGTCCTGAGAATGCAACACCCTGGCAGCCGTTTGCTGTATACCTAAAACCAACAACCTCCCATCACTTTTCTCACGCAAGCATTTCAAATCTCAAAAATCCTGACCACAAACGTTACTTCTAAAGTAACTCCAAACCCTTTACATCTTGCGTTTTTAAAAACGCTCCTCACCCACTCACAAAAAAAAACCCTATTCAAAATGCCTTTCTCCCTCACCCACCTCCCCGCCCTAATCCTCATCACCACCACCACCCTCGGCGTAAGTTCTTTCAACTGCAGCTCCCATCCTCACCACGGTGCTAACAAACCAAGGGCATCTGGCCCATCTTTGACGCCCCCGCCGCCATGCTAGAATTTGGCTTCGGCCCCAAGATCGCCAACTGTCCCGAGACTACCCCAGTGATGATCAACGGGCAGTCGAGGACTACGATCCTGGGGACGCTCGCACTGATTTTTTATCTAGGGGGGAAATACGAGGAGGTGGATACGTTGATGGCCGTGTATGGGACCTGGGCTGGGGTGGTGGATTCGGTGCTGGTTTGGAAGTGGACGGGGAATGGAAAATGGGCGGGGTTTAGGCTGGGGGCGTCGATGGTGTTTGGGGTTTGGGGGTTGATGGGGTGGACTGGGAAGTCTGCTTGACAAGACTGTGGAAGAGGGAGGTTGATGATGCGCGGTTGTATTGGTGAACTTGTGAGGGTCTGGCTGTGAATGCGACAGGGTTAGGGGTAACCGGTGCACTCATATGCTCAGGCAACTGAGATGGTATGTGAATGGAAGTGCTCCGGCCCCCCACCTGGCTCTGTCTTTGTCTCTTTTGGCCGTTTTCAGATGCCGGATGCGTAGGCTTCATGGTGAGTTTGAATGGGAGCACCAGCTGGGTCATCACGACAAACGTTTGTGAAAAAACAGCTGGAAAGACAGAACCCAGGCTCTTTATTCATGCCGCATCCCATCTTGCTTCCAGCCATCTCCCTACCTCGCTTGTTAGTCTCCCAGGCTTGACCAATTCTCTACCTCTACACCTCCCCGACCACACGAAAAGCAGCAGAATCGACTCTGACTCGGATCTGGATGAGGTGATGTTTGGTCCGTTTCTGAGAATTCCATCAGAGAACATTATCGGCCTCGCCCGCAGGATTGCAATCGAACGTGGACACGATATACAAGCAACCGGCTAGCTGTTCAAGCGGATTGGTGGAGGATTCAGCCTCATCTTTATCGTAGCTTTTGGCAGTCTCAGGCTTGTGATTTGCGTCCCGGCTTTTTGGAGCAAGAGATGGACGCCAGACGCGGCGCTATTCCATGAGATCAGAGGTTGCCACTCTGAAACTTATCCAGCAGAAAACGAAGGTTTCCGTGCCAGAGGTGTATGCTTTTGACATGGCCTTCGAGAACGACATTAGCACACCGTACATCCGCACGACCTTCCTGCCTGGAGAGCCCGTAACAAAGGTCTGCTACGCACGCAGGGGGGGTGAAAAGACGCACGACGATTTCCGGCTCAACGTTTTTACAAGTATGGCCGAGGCTATGGCTTAGCTATCCGCCATAACCTTTGACAAGATAGGGACCATCCAGGAAAATTCACACTTTGGCAAATCTATTGTTGGACCCATGTTCACCCGGGATGCTATGAAGGAACAAGACTTCAGAGTTAAAACTACTGGTCCTTTTGACACTACTTCCGAATGCCTCAGGTTTCATGCAGCAGTTCCGGATGGAAACTGGGACACACCGTGGGAGAAGGCTACGGGAAAGATTCTGCGTGTCCTGGTGGACTGTTTGCCGCTTTTGTTCTCGAGTTCCCTGGTTCCAACTCTTCAAACATCTTGGTGGACAGAAAGGGCAATGTGACTGGGGTTACCGACTAGGGCCTCGCTCAGATAGTGCCCGCTTTTTTCGGGTACGCCAGATACCCCGGGTGGATAACTCACAGTTGGGGTCCTCTCTGGTACCGGCCCGATCTGGATACAGAAGACCCCCCATAAGTATTGGAGGTGTATCGAAATTATTACTGCTCTGAGCTGGAAGAGGCTCTTGCTAGGGACGACGATTTGATCGACAGATCCTCGCAGTACACTCGAAAATCTCACATCTACGAGGCGATCTGGATGGCCATGCACAGCAAGATGAGCCGCAATGAGATCTGCCGCAGGTTTGTTGAAATCGTGTTGGAAGAATTGGGAGAAGAGGACAATGGATATCATGTGATCTACTGGATTGGGACGGATCACTATGATGAGGAGCACTGGGAGGCTTTAGAAAGGAAGCTGAGGAAGATCGTTCTCTCAAAGTGACGTAGCAGTCATCTCAGATAAACCTATTTTTCTTTTTTTTTTTCTCTACTAACACTCCTTCCGTGATGTCTGTGCCAAAATCGAGCAAGTAATAACAGAATAGCGACCATGAAACCATCTTGATCAACACATCGGCAGCATAACCCAGATTTGTCGAGTCCGACTAGGTAGGTAGGTACACTCAAAAGAGGCAGCTCTGCACCATCTCAACCGACGCCTGGTCTGTTCAGTCTATATTGTATTCGGTAACTCGGTTCTCGGGCATGTCATTGAAGCGGGCCGTCAAAGGCCTTTGTCCTCATCACCATTACTTTATATCGCTCCGTTGTGCTGGTGCTTTGGAATATGACAGTTCCGGAAAATACCTAAGTACACGAGCTGCGGAGCGGCTCTATGTCTGGCTCTTCAGGGCCTATACCGTTGAAAGATTGACCGATCAAAGAAATCGAGGGGGGGGGAGGGGTTGACCAGAGGAGCATAATGGATATTCAGGCAGGGTAGAATAAAAGACTGCCCAGGACCTAGAGGGTCTGATCAAAACTCAGGAATAACCAGCTCCCTACTATGATACCGTCTGTTCAATACACATCTTCACTTTTGAGGCCTTGTCGAAACCCTCCCTTACGTCGGTCCTACTCCAGGCACTTGAACTCTGCAGCGTTGGCAGTGATATCCTCTGAAAAATCCTACTTCACCGTCTGCATATCAACCCCAACACATTCACACGATGGGAGGGCATTCAAGACATTACTGGTTCGTTTCACCTATTTATATGGTTTGAAATTGGAAAATCCAGCAAGGCTCACACTACCTATTCTACCTAATCTCCAGTCCCATCTGCCACAGGCCGCCCACTAATCGCTGCGTTAACCTGGGACACTTGCAGCATTGTGTGATATGTGGCAGACATTTCAGCATACATAACGATCCATGTACTTACTGTAAATGGGAACAGGAGGCGGAGGCCCAACGGTTGAACAAAAAGAGGTAAACAGAGGAGGCCGAGAGGAAGAAAAGCACAAAACGGGGGTTAAAAAGGATCCAAAAATGGAAAACGAAAAGAAGAAGTAGGGGAAAGCGGGCAAAGGGAAAGCAGAGGGCAGGACCTCTGGACAAAGTGATGATGTCAGTTGGCTGACAGCGATCAGATATGTGTCTAGACGATATGGCGGTGATTGGAGGTGGATAGGTTATAGCTTTTGGATACCCCCCGAGAATCGTGCCTCAACAACATCCTGAGTCCCATGAGAAATGGAGATCACGCTCTTGTGAACAACACCTATTTGTCACGAACGATCTCAACATTTGTGAAGCAGGACATCCAGCATGGCTTCTCAGCGGCCGAGAAATAGCAACGAACAACCTGAGTATCATTACAAAGCAATTCTATTAGCCTAAAGCTATTGCAACAAAAACAATGCCTTGTTTGTATCCCTTCTAGCCTTACCATCCCCCTTCCTAGTCATAGTCATAGCCCATCAGTTCATAATAAATCCTCCCCCTTAAGCCAAAGTCTGAGGAGCATAGCTCTTATCCGGCACGACCGCCTTCCCATTGACCAACTCCCAGTCGGCATAAGCAGGCCAGACGATCTGCTTCTTGCTCCAGTTCACCAGCGACCAGGTGGTGAACCCGTTGCCCTCGCCGAACTGCCCGCTCCAGGACGAGCTGAGGGTGTACGGGCCACAGGTGACGCCGTTGGTGGGGGCGCGGCTGGCGGGGGTGCCGGTGACGGTGTAGGCGCAGTCGGTTACGGCGGCGCCGGACTGGGTGTCGACGCCAAAGGTGACCTTGCAGGAGGTGTCGGTCTTGTTGCAGGTGCGGGTGAAGGACTTGATGACCCATTGGGGAGCGGCAGCCATGGCGGAGACGGTGTCGCGGGCTTCCAGGGCGGGAGCGGCGAGGGCGGTGCCGACGAGGCCGAGGAGGACGGTGGTGAGCTGCATTTTGATTTGTTTGTTTTGGTGTTTGAGTGTGTGAGTGTGAACGCGAGGCTGGATGACAGTGATGAGGGAAGAGTTGGGACAGAGACTGGAAGACTTCCAAGTCCTTTTATATCTACCTGGACACCTACAATTCAACATCTTTGACTCTTCTGACATAAACATGATCTGACATAAGACCCCCCGGATGGCCAATGCCGAATACCTGTGTACGCAGCACCTCCAAGCCGCAACACGAGAATCATAGTTTCATTGGGGCTTGGTCTCCAACTCATCCGGCATAGTTGGAGCACGGTGAGGAGTTATAGTGGGGAGGCAGATGCTGCGACGTTACTTCGGCCCTTCGTATTCCCCCAGCGGAGTGGCTCACCTGACCGCTCGGTGAATTCGTATCCTATTTTGCTTGTGCCACCTCATCTCTGGGCCCTCTATGATTTGGTGGCTATTTACAGCATTCAACTGCATTGATCCTTCGCTAATGTCAAAGTCTTACAAGACAAGCTGCTATTGACTGAAGAATTGATTTTGCTTTGTTTACGGTAATACTGTGGACACAAAAAGCCCGAGCTTTATTCCCGAGTACGCTGGGCTGAGGACAGTAAGAGGTGGAAGCTTGATCAAGGTGAAGATCAGTTCAAGAATGAGCACCCGGCTATGCTCGGATCGGTCGGAGAAACAAATGTCTGTTGACGACTCGGACTATATGTAATGGGCCCACAGGGACTGAATCTGCTGGAAGCTGAGCATATCTTGGACAACACTTCTTCAGCTTTGAATCCTCAAGGATAGTCTGATGTAATGATTCCCAGCTATATATTTGTGCCCCTGTGTACTGTACAATATGTGCTTCCTCCTTGCTTCACAACTCGTCACGGCTGCTCAAAGTGCTCCCCCATCGCAGCCATCACCCCCGAAGGGCCAGCTCCTCGCTTGGCCCTTTGACTTTCCTCCAGATGGTCCGACAATGCTTTCCAGGATACAATGTTATCAGGTTGATAGTCCATCAATCAAAAGGCCAAGCGCGCAAGACAATTCCACATAACTTTCAACCCGAAACACAACAAAAGCCAGCGCTCAACCATTAAGGCTTACTGCTTGGTTGTCCTAACGAGCTCTTGCCCAGCTCTGTCTGGCCTGTATGCGTTGTGTTGTTGAAGTGCATATCGGTTCCGCCGACCATGCTTGGCTGATGGGCTTGGGCGGGGTATGTGGTGTTGAGAGCATGGTGCTTCTTTTCGGGAGCCGCTATACGAAGGGTCCAGTTCAGTGGCTGGAGCTCCATGACAAAGAAACAGGGAACGACATACGCTCTTCAGTGATCCTTGTCGCCTTCTCAAACCCCTTGCGCATTGTGTCCTTGACTTTGTCCATTGTGATGATGCGTTGTGTATTTTGTCTTGATGCAGAGATATTGATTGGGTAGTCGGCGGATGTAGAAGCCCAGCTCGATCGAGGCACCAGACCTATTTCGACATTTATGTTCTGCCATTCAGCCGATCTAATGCAATCATCGTCATGTCATCATAGTCCCAGCTCCACCATGGTGCCAAGACTGAAGCGCTTGGCTGATATCATCAAAACCCAACGATCAGATGAAGTGGGGCCCACCACACGGCAGATCAGGGGCAGTGCACCGTGGAGAAGCCTCAAGAACTCCAACGAGCAATGAGCTCATCCTTCTTTGCGTTTCTGGCCCCGAGTTTGGCCATGCTGTTCTCGACCCCATCCTTCTCTTGACGAATCTTTTCCAGTTCTTGAGAGAGCACGGCAATCGAACTCTCGATCTCAGGGTCCACAAGCCGGGCATCTCCAAAGGGGCTCTCGGCCAAGATCGAGTCACGAATGAGTTGGATGGCAAGCTTTCCGTCAGCAATCTGCTTGGTGGCCGTATACTCAAATGATTCTTGTACATTCTTGGCAACATGCTCGGTTTTGCAGCGCCTTTCAGCAACAATACTTGCCAGCTCCCTTGCCTGAGCTGGGAAGTCAGGAATCCCCTCTTCCTCCTGGGGTAGACTGATAGCAAGCGATCGCAATACCTCGTCCAGTGGCGACTCTTCGATAGCACCGCCTATAATCCCAGAAGAGCGCCGTGCATGTCTGGGCCGAGGACGAACTGGAGAATCCATCACACCACGTTGACTAACGGTTGGACGACGTGGCCGAGGTGTTGCGAGTGCGACCTTTGTGGCAACCTCTGACTGGGCTATCTCGAGGAGAGAATCGGCCGCGAGTTGGTAAGCCTTGAAGGCTTCGAGGCGTGCGCTTAGATCTTGGACATGATCGAGGAGGTAGTCGAGACAGTCGTGAATCTAGTCCGCGGTTAGCCCGAGGACCCCTACTGCAGTGTTCAAGCCACCCACATATCCAGTCGCCTGTTTCGACTTGGCCTGCTCCTGGCCATTCCTGGCCTCTACCTTCCTCAACGCCGGCTCAAGAAACTGCTGCTCGACCGACATCTGTGCAACAGGAAGGATCTCGGAGTAGAGTGATTCGACCTCTTCCTGCAGGGAAGAGACTTCACTAGGTGAGACTCGGCTGCTGGACCCTGAATTTCTCTCCAGAGTCTCAAGATAGATACGATCGAGTCTCGTCCGGACCCCCTCCACCGTGAACTTGATCAGCCTGCCCTAGCGTGAGTCCCTGAATCGAGAGGAAAACAAAGAGGATAAGGGTCCGCACCTTGCACATGTCTCACGCAACATGACGACATGATTTTGCTCTTCAGGGTCTTCTGTATCCAGTTCCCATCCCAGTTTCTGGAGGCTGGCCAGGAGCTTGTTGTCGGAGTGGAACAGGGTATCGACGGCTTGTTGGATGGCTGGGCTGGTCCCTGTGGTTTGCTGTTCCAACTCGAGAATTTGCGAATCCAGGGACTGAGACAGCTCTTCAACCTGGGCACGTTGTTATTACCAAGCTCACAAGGATCGAGATAAGAGTAAATGTGTGTGTTCCTCCTGTACGCACAGCCAAGGCGAGATCCCTACGTTGGGACTCATATTTTCGGTCCTGCTCAGACTCAAACACACGCCTCTCCTGACGAGTCTGGCGATCCCCGGCCACGAGGCGGTCAAGGGCCTCTCGCTGCTGCTTCAGGGTCTCGGTCTGCCTGGTGATGGCTTGGGTAGACCTGTCCAGCTGTTCGACGGCGTCTCTGACATTCTCATCCGTGAGCCCCTGGACGGCGGCCAGATCCGAGGATGATGCCAGCTTGTCGGCGATGCCCGCTTTCTCCAGTGCAGCATATCTCGTAAAGAGTCAGTATGAGGGGACTACCTACGATAATGTTGACAGGAATGAGAACAACCTACTGGGTAAACTCGTCCGGGGTGAGGAGGGTGTCCGGGGTGAGATGGGATGTTGCCCACTGCACAAACTGGTTGCCCGTGGGTGAGCCGTTGAAGGCGGCCTTCACCGCTGCTGCATCGAATGACGCGTCGTACGCCCGCAGCAATTTGACGAGAAAATCAGGGTCCATCGGGACAGGGATTTGTGGGCAGGCAGAGCGACACAGCAGCAGCTCAGAGCAAAAACCTGCATCCACGAGTCGAGTGTGGTGATATGTGGCGTTTTGGTGTTTCTGTTGACTTTACAGCGCATCCCTTCTGTTGTTTTTGGGCCCCGCTTCGATGTGGCCTGTGCACAACTGCCCCTGTCCCCCACGACGCGCCAAGGTTCGGGGAAGGCTTCCGCTCCAACGTCCGTCTCCAAGGCCAGCCATGGGTGTTCCCCAGATTTCAGATCTTATCTCGACGACAGCTCGACTTATGCCTCTTCCATCTCTTACGCCCGTAGCTATCTTCATGGCATTTCTATCTCCAACCGCATACAGCACACAACACACCATGAAATATCTTACTGCGGTGTGCCGAAATTGACCAGCGAGTGCGCGACGGCCAGCCACGTTCTTTGCCCAACACGACTGGATGAGTCCCTGCATATCTCTCCCTCGGTGACCCATGCGGAGAATATGAATGATACCTGTCCAGGCCATCTCTGACGCCGGCCACCTTCTCTCAACCGCCCGCTTCTACCCTTGATCACCCCGATCACTTTCCCAGCCGCCCGTCACACACGCCCTCTGCCAACATTTCCATGGCTGGCCCCCTCCCCCCACCTGGGGCCTGGAATGGCCCTGTCAACTGTCCTTCTCGAAGACTCTTTGAGAGGCACGTCTGCAGTTGGCAAATCTAGCCGAAAAGACAGAATCCCGGTCAGCCGGCCTTTGGCAGTTCGATTTGCTCCCTTTCCCTGATCGGGAAGGGCGATCTCGGGGCAGAGGATGGTTTCCTCCATCGACAATCAGTGATTCGGCCCTCGAGTCCGTCACTGCCCTGCTAGGGGCTCGTGTTCACCTCCGATGCGGGCGGAGAAAACAAAAAGCAGCGGGTGCGCCTGCCCATTCTCGACCACGGGCAACGTTCGGAGCTTTCGTCGTGAAGCTTTTTCGGAAACCTGGACTCGGACCCGACCCGTCCAGCGGGCTAATCACGGCGTCTTTTGCAGCAGAACTGGTTGCAGCAGCGTGATGCACAGGGTGTTGATTGGGCCACCATAGCTCATGCGTGCTCGACAGGAACGTCAGCCTTGCGGTGATGCCAGCGCAGCGAGTCCCAGGCTCTCTTTTTCCCTTCTTGTCGCGATCCAGTCGTACAGCATGGCGCGAATGCAGTGGTCGCGACGAAACGGACACGCTCAAGGGCCTACCGACAGCAGCATGCGCCCAGGATGTCGCCGATCGTGGGGAGCAGCCATCTCGCAGCCCGAACTACGCTGCCGTTGGAGGATGAAAATAGGAAGCAGGAGAGAGAGGCTCAGCGCTCCAGGCCCTCAACCACGGTCTCGAAGACGATCGTCTGAATTAGCTTCTCCGCGCAGCACAAGCACAAGGCGTTGTGGACAGGAGACGTACGACGGCTGAACCACCCTCTCCGATGCCCTTCGCCATTACCATTTGCCCTACGAGCCAACCCAATCGCACCAGCACACACCAACCACCGCACGCACTCTTTTCTTTTACGATGCACATGCGCTGTACCTGCCGTGCTCTCAGTGAAAACACTGCTGATTATCACGCTTGGGCCAGGAGGCGGCTCGAGCCGTAGGAAACGGTTGTTTTGGGGCGGCAAGGTGCAGATCCACTGCCACATCCCCGAGCTCATCCTTCTTCGTGACTGGACTGCTTCCTCTGCGTTCGTTTGAGGCCTGGAAAAAGAGACGCCGCCTTGGCTGCTCGGTTTGCGTTGGTTTCCCGATTGGGCATCAGTGGACGCTTGTTGATAGCCCCCTGATTTCTACCCTCCACGCCGCAGCCACCACGGAAGCACCCGGATGCTGGCGCTTGTCAGATCTGACATGCTCCTGTCTCTAGCCTGACGCATCCTAGAGATTAGTTGATTGCTTCCTGTCGTTTGGGTTTGACTGGCAGCCACACCGGCATCTGTTTGCGGGGCGTTGCAGTGGCTTGATGGTATCCGTGTATCGGGTAGCCTATGCGGCTTCGGCCCCCCTTCCCGGGCCCTGTATGTGGGGCCTCCTGCCCGTCATTTTCATGACAGTCAAGACAAAATCCCTCGCTTGGATGCGTGTTTGGTCGGTGCATGGCTGCGAGCATGCGTGCGTGGACTGGTGGACCGAGCCTCATGTATGAGTAGGTAAGACGATGTAGACATTTCTGTAGGTGCTAACTCGTATGTGCGTACTCCCAGTGAAGCACTGCCAGGGTCCTTACACACCCCAGTCGTGTAAAGGAAGAACGTCACCCCTCGAGCCAACCGTTCGGTGCTGGGATGGTGATATTGCAATGGGGCCAGGTTCCTGGCGGCACAGAACTCCTGCCGTCCCGGTTGCTTGGAGACTGAAAGCACAAACACTCGGTCTCCCAAGATGTTCCTGGTTTCCCAGATACCCTTGTGTGTCGTTTCTGTTTGACCCAAGCATGCAGGTCATCGCGGGCCGTACAGATAGAAGAAGGGGGCTCCAGGAGATGGGTAGCCTACACCGACAAGTTGACGTGTCGACCTATTACATCACCTACCACCAACCGCCCATGCTGTGAAGCCCAGCCGGCAAACACACCACGGCACCACCACGGGCACCACGGCCTGGGCGCCGTGGCCATTTGCTCGATCTGTGGGTTGGATAAGGGATGGACTGGGAAGAAAGCTCCGGTGGCACTGGGCCACAAGCCTGCTCCAATGTCGAATCACAGGCGAGGCATACCGAAATGCTCCTGATCAGCAAGAGCACAGCGTTTGGTTGCGGGGCAGCACCCTCCTCTCTTTTTTCTTTTTTTTTTTTTTATCTTCTTTTCTTACCCAGTCCTCGGCGGCGCTCGGGTGCGGGCGGGAGCAAGGGAAGGGACACCTCCATCACCGGCCGAAGCTCGAAAAATGGGCGCTTTCCCTCCAACCCACCCCTTGACCGCTTCGCTTCCGACAGCCAGACTGGGCACAAGGAACAACATCAAACTCCACTCCATGCCATGACTGATACTGATTCGCATTTCCACATGGGCGCCGGGGAATACAAACGCGAGGCCGGCTGCAGTGCGTGTCCCAGACACCACGAGGCCCTGACAAAACCAGAATTGCCAATGCAGTCCCCTTTAAGTGCGACTATCGCCATCCTCTTCTCTCGTCTCTCGTTCCCGTCTCTACCGTCTTCTCGGATAACCTCCTCTGCTGGTCTTGTCTCACTACTTTGGCATATGTACAGTTCTGTGTGAGAAGCAAACACTTCTGTTGTCCTCTCTTCTGATCCCGAAGGAAGTCGTTTCAACCTTCTCTTTGTTTCTTCCTAATCCTACGCTAGCTCCCTCGGACCCGAGCACCGCTGCCGTGGTGCTGGGTCTTGCAGCAATACTAGAATGGCTTCACAAGCAACCGTCCCCTCGCCTTCCACATCTACTTCCACAGTCATGGCCACCGATTCGGTCAAACGGTTACTAGTATCGCCACCACCGAGCTCTAACACTGTTTCCCCACGGCCGTATCAGGAGCTTCTTTCTCGAGTATGTGATGGCGGCATTGCGGTTGGAATTGCCATAGTGGCGCAGTTGTTGATGGCTGGAATCCAACGGGTGTTAAACGTGAACGACAAGGTCGAATTTCCTCCATCAGTTGTAGCAATGGCAGCGATCTTTGGGTTGTTTTGTGCGTGTGGGTGTATCTTTCCGGGGACAGAGGACTTTTACCGGAACCGACTCAAGAGACCAGTAAGAACTTGTTCTCGTCCGCAGTTGAGTATCCCACAACACAAGGCTAACAAGGAATCACAAGGCCGACCTCCTCAACCGACACATGTCCATTGGTTTCACGATCCCATTTCTCATGATCTGCAACGGCTCGCTGAAAGATGTCTGGGTTATTGGGCCGATTATTGGTTGCTTTGGTAGGACATCCTCTCCCGCGAGAGGAGATGAGACGTGAAACACTGACCAGACTAGCCCTCACTGGCCTCTTCAACACGATCCTCTCCTATGTTTTGGCTCTTCCACTCCAATGCCTCATGGTGCGCTGGGACTCTGGCAACTGGTCTTCGTCAGACATCGAGAAGGGAACACCGTTGGCAGAACAACAACAAAGACCAAACTCCAAACTTCGCCTACCAGTCAAATCGGTCTGCGATTCGATGCACACAGAAGACTTTGCCTTGGGTGTCACCCCACCACAGTCGCCAACCCCTGAACTTGAGGCCGCACCAACTCAGTTAGTATCCTACTTTACAACACTTGGGATATGGGTTCTGGCAAACCCCATGCTTCTTCTTGCATGGACCCTCACAATCACGGTTGGATTACCCCTACGGCTTCGCCTTTCGCTCGACACCCCACTGTCCACATTATTGCTATTCGCTCTTTGGCTATCAACCTTGGCCATCCAATCAGCCCTCAAAACCTCCCCCTATCTCCGCCCCTTCCTCCGCACCCTCCTATCCGGGCTCTTCAACGCCGTCCTCTGGACCTCCCTCTTCATGGCAGCCTACCTCCTCCTCGACGGCCATCTCTCCTCCCGCTCCCTCCAGCAAATGCTCTCCACCCTCAAGACCGACAACCCACTCTCCACCTCCCTCCTCAAAAACTTTGGCATCCCCATGACAGCCGGCGACGTTGCCCTCTCCATCCTTAACGCCGGCCTCGTGTCATGGGGGCTCAAGCTCTACGAATACCGCCTCCAATTGTTATCCCGCGCCGGGCTGACAGTCTTCACCGTCTCCTCCCTCGTCGCGCTAGGCAACGTCTCCTGCGGGCCCTTACTGGCGCACACAATTGGCGTCGCCCCCGCGAGCCGCGCCCTCGCCTTCGCTGCCCGGAGCGTCACTCTCGCACTAGGCAACCCCGTTTTGGACACCCTCAGCGCGGACAAGTCTCTCAACGCGGCGATGGTGGTTATTAGCGGGGTAGTGTTCCAGATGGGCCTCGGGTTCGGGTTCGGTCGGTGCCTGGAGAGGTATCTCGTCAACATTGGCCTGCCGCCGGGGGGTCGTGATGATAGCGCCCAGGATGCCGAAACAAGAGGGGAAAACGACCCCCGAACGGTAGCAGCCGGCGTGACAGTGGGGATCAACGCCGCGGCGATGGGGACCGCCTACCTCTACGAAACCAAGAGTGAGGCGGCACCGTACTCTGCTCTATCCATGATGGCACTGGGGATCATGACGGTTGTGTTTTCAACGATTGGACCACTGGTGACGTGGGTGCTGGAGAGCGTGGCTGGCGCTGCTTAAGGATATGTGCCTAAACTTGAACAACAACAACAACAACAACAACAACAGCAAGTTTGGATATCATTCCCAACTTGAGACCTCCTTTTGGGATGAACGGGAGGGAGTAATACAACAACAACAACAACAGCTTCGAGGCTCCTGGAGAGCCTAAGGGAAGACTTGCAGAGGGAAAAAGGAGGCAGTATCATCTTCACAGGGAAATGATGTGTATGACATGTGATATGGATTGGCGTTTTTTCTTCTGCTTTTTTTTTTCTTTTTTTCAAAAACAATGTATGTCTGTATGCGTGAGTGGGTGGATGGGTGAGCGGCGTTGGCACAAAAACTTCTTGGCTATATTATACCCCCATGGTTGCAGTTTCTAGATTGGAACGGTTTCAGAGCTCCGACTCCCGTTGTGCGGTCTTTTGCTTTTTATCTTTTGGTCAGCTTCTGGTGGCAGCATTGGCGACGGAGTTTATATGTATTGTTTATGTATCTGGTAATCTTTGAGTGGTAGCAATGCAATGAGCCAGAGAAGAGGTTATTGTACCTTGCTTCTGGTTGTCAGGCGATGCTCTTGTCTTGGAAGTTGCTCGCGTGATAACAATGATTGGATGTCGAGATATAATGAGATAAAAGCTTCGAGGCAAACAGTGGTATATCGCTGAAGCGGCCAAGCTGTCACCAGCCGAAGGGATGATATAGTGGTATCCAGCGCCATGAAAAACAGTCGATCCAGCAAACAATCACAGCACTAGCAATATGAAATCAGTTCTTTTTCAGAGAACGACGTTGATCTATTATCAATCAGATATCCTCTGTTGGCTACTGAGACTGGACCTCAGATACCCTCTCACCCCGTAGTTCATACATTCCTCTCAGCCCCTTTTCTTTTCGTTTCCTTGGTATGCTCCTCTATCTACTCAAGTCTACGCGTGTTACCCCGTTAGCACTAGTCCAAAGAGAAAAAAAAAACAGACAAAACTCACCTCTCAATCAAGTGCAACCCACTCGCCGTGTCAACCACACCCGAGATCTCCCCTGTCCGCAGCGCAAAGGCGGCATCCTCAAACTCCTTCTGCATGTCCCCGCGCCCAAAGTAACCCAAGTCGCCCCTCTTGCGCGCCGAGCTACAGTCTGATTCCGCCAGGGCCAATTCTCCCAGAGTGATTTCTCCGCTCTTGATCTTTTGCTCGTGGGCCTTGATGATCTCCATGGCTTCCTCCTTGGAGCGGGTGATTTCGTTCTGTTATAGAAGATAACAGTCAGCAGTTGTCCCCCAAGGAATTGTCGGAAAGGGTAATGAACATACCTCCCGCCAGCTGGACGCCCTGCGACTGCCCCTGTGCTTGACCAGCAGATGCGCCGCCCTGATCTTACCAGATTGGGCGTCGCCCGTGGGAAGGGGCCCCTTGGCCGAGTGGTAGGTCGCCATGTAGATCTTGAGCTTCTCCGTGTCGGTGCCGGCGGGGGGCTCCCACCGCGAGGTGCGGTCTTGGGAGTTGAAGTAGTAGGGCAGATTCTTGGAGTTGGAGTGGCGGACCTCCCAGTGAGGGGGCAGACCGGTTTCTTGCTGGGTCTGCCGTGGGATGCATGGTTAGTTTCACAATATCAAACTTAAATATATTGGTGCTGAATACAGAGAAACATACGCCGTTCATGATGGTTGCTTGTTATTTATACTGGAAAAATAACAATAGCTACTGCTCGGTTTGGTGATTTGTGTTGCTGTTGCTGTTGCTGTTGTTGCTGTTGTTGCTGTTGTTGTTAGAGAACGGGCAACAAGGCTACGACGAGATGCTGGCTGGGTTGAACTGGTGGGATTGGAGGGGCAACCGCTGTGGACCCTTTTTAAACGGTGGGATTGGAGTTGATAGCTAGACAAGTTTGAGTGGTGAAAATACTACCAAAAAAATGGGCGAGTGTATGATAGCTCCTAGAAAACAGAGAGAAAGATGACGTGCTGCAGAATCAAGTCTCAGGGTCAAGGGAAAGGTTGGAATAGGTCGCAAGGGGGGTTGCACTGAGGGGGTCAAGTGTGCAATGGAAACTTTTGGATGGATTGCGGAGTGCAGCAGCAATAGAACGGGTAGGAGACCAGACCACCCCGCTCCTGCTTGGCACTGTCTTGTCCGGAGTACCTCACAGGGCAGCCCCGCCTTCTTGGTCTTCAGCTAGACAACCTGAGACCATCACCTGCTTCCACTCATTCCCGGGTGTGCCACTCACTCTATGTATCGCGGATCACGAGGCCCTCATCTAATGCTGCTCTTCCAGGTTGGGCTGTCCCGGGACGGCAAGTGATGGATGTGACGTGATGCAGGTGGGCTGTAAGGAGCATGCAGCCTGCTGCTCCGTGTTCTTTAGGCATTCAGAAAGGGACCTCAGACAGCAAGATTGATTTGAGTTGTCGGTGCCTGAATAAGCCAAGTGGGACATCTTGGTTGGCCGCTGGGCCTTGGGCGTTGCAAGAGGGGCAGGCAGCCGAAAATGGCAAGGGGAGTGTGTTCCCAAGTGTTGGTTTTGGTGGCGCGCCGCCCACACCCAACTGCGCAGTGCCTGCGTTTCGCGCCTTTCACCCCCAAGCTTTCACTTGTGATCCAACACAGCATCCGTAGAAAAGACATCTTCAACAGCGCTCCCCATCCCCGAAAAAGATTTCACTCGACCACAGTCAATTTTCTGCAGCAGGTAAAAAATCATTTTACCTTCTGCATCTTCTGTTGAACGCATCTGGCAATACGTGCTTGGACCATCTAGCAGCCTGTCCTCGCCTCGTCAAAAAGACAAAGACTGACTGCAACTCTTCACCTCAGCACTTGCCACTAAACACCACACAACCAACTACATCACTCCATCCACCGCCAAAAAAAAGTTTCAGCGGCTGCACCCAACTTTCTCCCATTTCACAGCACATTCTCCATCACTGCGTCACATCCCACCACATTAACAATGGCTTCATCACCAGCACCCTCGGCTTCGGGCGACCAGTCGCAGCTCCATGGCCAGAAGCCCCTCGAGCAAATCACGTTCCGCTTCTGCTCGGAATGCAGTAACATGCTCTACCCAAAGGAAGATGAGGCCGACCGCAAGCTGATGTTTACGTGCCGCACTTGCAATTTTTCCGAAGAGGCTACCTCGTCATGCATCTTTCGCAATATCCTCAACAACGCCGCTGGCGAGACGGCCGGCGTGACTCAGGACGTTGGCTCTGATCCTACGGTGGGTGAATCTTCTGTTGCCTCTTATCATGCTAGCCCGTCTGAACATCGGAACCCGGACCACTGCGCTTTTGTCTGCTGCCTGACATGCGGCCGCATGATCTCGTGCGAGATTTGTCAAGACCGTCTCGCCGTTCTTCCCGCCGACGCCCACAATCCCGACAATCCTGTGCCGCTCAAGGACTTCCTGCGACTCGACCAGGCCGACGCCGACATTTGCGCCTGGCAGGACAACCACGACGACCTCGCCGACTTTATGGCTCGGAGCGAACAATACTTTGGGGACTTGATGGAGGACGAAGAGGAGGCCATGGGATTTGAGCCCGAGAACAACACCATGTCACAATAAGCGCTCGCTCAAAGTGCCGTCGTGTAGTCGCAAAGGCTCTTTCGATATACACCACTTGACACGACGATCACGATGCCGATATGACTTGATGTACGACTCTATAACATCCCTGGCAGACACGACGGTCTTCCTTTTATTCCAGTGACACACGCGATTATTTTCTTTTTCTTGACGATCATATCCCGCAACGCATACACAGTCAGGCAGCGGGCTGGAGTTTCGGTGTTTATTTGGTTCAAGGCGAAGGAGGGCACGGGGTTTTCACGTTACCTGTACTTGGGCCAGTGGCTGACAGGGTTTTTTCTACTCTAGCTGCCAAGAGAACAGCGCACTTGCCCCTCTTGCAACCATCAGGAGGCCGTCTTCTTTCAGTCGCAGCAGCGAAGCGCTGAAACGGGAATGGTGAGAAGTTCCAGATCTGTCATCTTTTGCGATCAACCGTTGCTGACCCTTGCCAGAAACTCTTCTATGTGTGCTGTTATTGCGGTAACATTTACCAATGAGTTTGGTTCTTCGACGGTACCCCCCAGTTTGTTGGCTATTGGAAAAGGGTTTTCTGTGGACTTGCCGCATAGTAGACCTGTATATCAGCGGGCAAAGAAACATTTGCATACCACGGCGTTTGGCGAGATTGCTATAGGAGTGAAGAGACGTTTATTACTAGGGATTCCAAAATTTGGCTTTGAGGATGGGAGGAATCACCAAATGGAAATTAATCTTTATTACTGGGCTGTTTGTTGGTTTGGCTGAGAACATTGCGTGAAGGAGGTGGTTTGAGTATTTGGCCTGTATTGAAGCTGTACAAGCAGTCTACACGACGCCGTATAACGCCATTCTGATGCCACTTCCCTGTGGAACAATGCTACGATACACCTCGGTGACCCCTTCTGTGATTTGATTTATGCATTTTTTTTTATTCTTGTCGGTTTCGGTTTATGCCTGCGAGGGGGCCATGCTGAGGATTCTGCTCCACTTCTTCTTGCGCAACTCCATGCCCACGACGCCGTTGATACGGGATCCAATGGGGTCTCCGGACTTGTTGATCAGAACGCAAGCGTTGTCGTCAAACTTGATGCAGCTCCCGTCTCTCCGGGTGACCTTTTGTTTCGTCCGCACCACGACGGCATGTCTAATATCACCACGCTTGACCTTGGCACCCGACGCAGCGGCCATGCCGGCAGCTCCCGCATCTCTTTGCTTCTGCACCACGACCACGATCCGATCGCCTGTACTCGTTAGCCAGGTAGGATTTCTTCGGGGTTATTAAGCGGAAGTTGTCGTACCGATCGAGGCGTGTCTCTTCTGGCCGATGACCATGGCGCATTCAACAATGGCGGCGCCAGAGTTGTCGATGCAGTTAAGCATGCTCTACCAGACACTGTTAGCGTGATTCTTGCTTGGCTGGAGTAACGAGAAAATAAATACCTTTAATTGAATCATCTTGTCGTCAGACGGTCAGGCCGTGCCTGAGTGGAATCGTTGCTGATCGTAAAGCTCCCAAATAGGTGAGCGGCCAATTGCCATGCCGCGATGTCCTGGCTGTGGAAAATTGTTCGCGCCGACCCGAGGGGCACAAGGCTGTGCTTATGTAAGGCTGAAGAGAGGTTTGCTCTTGAAACCATGCCCAATCGGGACCGTCATGCAAGCTCTTTAGCTCGTACCGATGTACCGGCGGCCGTGGACCCAGCCAAGGCGGCAGCTGGCCAATGGTGAGCTCAGCGCAAAAACTCGCGACGGGGATCAGCTTGTTGGCACGCGCTGTCCCCGCCAGATTCGCCTAGCCCCCTCAATTTCCCTGGCAACGAGACGGCAACCATGCACACCTTGAGAGGATCCTTTCGACTTCCGTCCTTTTTCTCCCCCTTTCCCGTCTGGCCTTTTCCCCTACTTTCATGCGCAGTTGTAGGTTTCGGGAACGTCAGAGCAACCGCGGGTCAAGTGCAGCTGCAGTAATACGGTCCAGTCCAGTCACACCAGTCCAGTCTCTACCGGGTCTATATCTGTCCATACTTCTCAGCTTATGACGACAAGTGGCATTGGCATGTCAATTGCAGCTAGAGGCTGAGCCCAAGTCATCTCCCACACCTTCCAATTGTCGGCCCGGCTGCTGCAGGTCGGCTCCCTTCCTTTTCACAAAGGAACCTTAAAAAGCCATTATTGGCGCTTGCGCCGACCCGATCTGGTCGCATGAAGGCAGTTCGTCCACTCCTCCTTTCTCTTCCGACACCCCGAACCGACCTTTCATTTCCGTCACTCGATATACTCAACCACTCATCCTCACAACCCTCACATTCTCACCAACCCGTTGCCACATCCTGCCATCTGTCCACACTCGACCACAAAGATGCCGCCCCGGACAACGCCGGCCCAGGGAAAGAAGAAGCTCACGCTTGCACAACTTGCCGCTTACGATGATATTCTGACCGATGCCCTGATCGACCGCACCTATTACTGGACAACCATTCCCAAGAATCGCACATCATACCACCCTTCACGGGGCGTCAGAGAGGAAGAGATTGCCAAGCTCATCCAAACTCACCTCATCATCCACTCGGACCTCAAAACAGCCGAAGAGAAACTGCTTGTGACCGACGGCCTCCGACGATTTTACAATGGTCTCAAAACCCCCAAGGAAAAGGACGACTTCAAGGCGCACATGCGGCGCTACATGTCGACCTATCTCCCAGACTGCCCGTTCGAAATCAATGCGACCAATCGCTACACCATTGTCACATACGAGGCCAGCATCACCGCCCGCCGCTTCATCAGGCGAAATGAGACGATCAAATACCTGGCCGGAATTCAGGTGACAATAACCCCCGAGGAGGAGGCAGAGATGGCATCGCGCAAGAAGGACTTTAGTCTGGTGGTCAGCAGCAGGAGCAAATCAACCAGCCTGTTCATGGGGCCTGCCCGGTTTGCCAATCACGATTGCGACGCGAATGCCCGGCTCGTTACTTGCGGCCAGGCAGGGATTGAGATTATCGCATGCAGGGACATTGGGGTGGGCGAGGAGATCACAGTCAGCTACAGCGAGAGTTACTTTGGGGAGGACAACTGCGAGTGCTTGTGCCAGACGTGCGAGGCGAGGCAGGTCAATGGCTGGCAACAAGAGGAAGGGGGCGCTTCGGTTAAGAGGAGCATTGAGGATGATGTGACTGCGTCACAAGGTTATTCGTTCCGGCGGAGGTTGCGAGATGAGAGCGTGGCGGGATCAGGCTCTCGAACTCCGTCTGTCACCCCCGACATTCGCCCCAGGATTCTCAAGAAACGGGGAAGCCAGATGGTTCTAGGAGACAGGCAGTCAACTGTTGAGTCGACGGACCTGGGGCGTTCAGAAGCTTCGGGCCAGGTTCGAAAAAGACTTGCGGGAGCCATCGGTACCCCGCCCATTACCCCGGCGAAGCGACTCAAAACTATGCATTTTGACTTGGGACCTACAACAGTCGGTCCGCCAATTTCAAGAGGCAGCTCGGAATCTGAACTTTTGCGCAGCCCCCTTGCATCCGAAGCTGGGAGTGCAAATCTCACTGATGTCACGACACCCGCTTCAGACTTGGCAGATGGGCTTATTCTTTCACCCGACCCAACGCCCATCAAGCAGGCGATTGAAATTCTGAAGAATGAGCAGTCCACGGCTGAAATCGACGTGGAGCAACTTCCCGAGGCCGTCTCCCCAGTACCTCAAAGGTCGTACGAGTTTCCAGCCATCCTGCCTACGACCGAGGTTACCCCTCCTGCCGAAGAATTGAGCAACAACACTAAGGCGGCGGAAGCGACATCACCAGCCGAAGTAGTAGTTCCAGTGCCACCTGCCAGCGACGCAGCTACTCCAACGACGCCGGTTGCAAAAGCGAAGGCTTCCAAGCAGAGCCAAGCCGCTCGTCAGCCATCGCCACCACCAGCACAAAAGCGCCGTGTGCCAGGGGACTACACCCTAACACCCTTACTTCTCTCGCAGCCCGAGACAGCCTGGATTCACTGCACCAACTGCAACACAGCATTTGTTCAAAAAGACGCCTACTTTACCAGAGCCAACTGCCCCCGATGCGAGCGTCATTCCAAGCTGTACGGCTACGTCTGGCCCAAGACCCAGCCGGCGGGCAAGAACGACAAGGAGGAGCGCATCCTGGATCACCGACTCATCAACCGTTTCCTGGACCCTGAAGATGAGGCGAGAGCGCGGGGGAAGAAGTTCTGGCGGGCAGGTTCGCAAAGAGAATCAACAATGGATACCGAAGGGGGAAGCAATCCTCCGCAACGGGGTAGGGCCAGGGTCAGGGAGAGTTTGGTCTCCAAGGTAGACGAGGCATCGAACGCTGCTCTTGATGGAGTTCGGCGCAGTGGCCGGGTTCGCAGGGCAAGCGCAAAGATCATTGGGGATGCATGAAAAAAAAGAAGAGGCTCGTTCGAGCGAGTTCATCACGGTTCAAGTTTTTGGGATTCTATATATTATTAGGCGATGATGGAATAGTGGTTATCTCATGGTTTTTCTTTGCTTCGGGGGAACTCACTACTTTTGATGCCACTGCCTCGTGGCGGGTTTGAGGGCAGTCAGCGTTGCGGTACGCCCGGCATACATAATAACGCTGGAGATCATGGTAATTAGTTTCTTTACTCGTCACAGCGAGTAAGACGAGCACAGGAAAGTTTGTACGAGAACGTTCTTAATTTGCACTGGTGGTGCTGATCTGTTGACCTACCCCTGAAACCCGAACAAATGCCATCCGAAAATGCTTGAGCCATCAAGGTGCTTCTTGCCAGTAAGGTGGTCCAAGCTCCCATTGTTCCCCTAAAGGCTGCTCTGTTTGTCAACCTAGTCTTCCTTTGCTTTGTTTGTTCTCTTAGGGCAGCCGAGGCAGGGGCTCCAACAGCTCGACGGTCGGCTGCTGCTGCTGCTCGGTGGAAAAGAGAGAGAGAGAGAGAGAGAGAGAGAGCCTCTCCGCCAGCCTCTCCGTTTTCGCAAGGCTCCCTCTCCCTCTCTTTTCGCGATGCGGCGGCGCATCATTCCTCTGGCAACCATCAACCCCACCATCGGTGGAGGTATTTCGTATCAATCAATCAACTATTCTTCGCCCTCGCTCTTATCGACCCTTCAGTATCACCACACTAAACCGCAATGGTTCTCCAGGCTTCAAACAACCAATCGCGCCCATCAATTCCAGCTATCCTTTTTGTTTTTTTTTTGCGCCGACCAATAGGCTTTGCCTTTTAAATCTTTAATACCACCAAACTGGCACAATGGCCGACAGCTTGAATGAGGACATCGTCGAAGACACCCTGGCCACCCAGCAGGCTGGCGACGTCGAGATGACTGAGAGGGGCGACGCTCCTGCCGCTGCCACGAGACTCCCGCTGCTGCGGCGAGCGCCGAGAATGCCGATCTGCCTTTCGCCCAGGGCGGTCCCAATGACACCCCTATGCCGCACACTACCTTCTTGCAGTACCTGACAAGCCCTACCGTTACTCTGATGGTCGTAGCAACAATGAAGAGACCATCTTGACGGCTCATCAGGGCCTGTTTGACCCAGAGCCCGTACTTCGCCGATCGCATGGCCGATTTTGCGGGTGATGGCAGTGTAGGTTTATCTCCTTCTTCTCTTTTGACTCCTTGATCAATCTCAAATATCCAGAATAAAAGCTCATCCCCGCCTCCTATGATAGCCTCGTCAGATCGAGCTTCCTAACGAAGACCTCGACGCCATGGGCTGCTTCCTCGAGTTCCTCTACACGGGCGACTACTTCCCCAAGAAGATCGCCGGCCAGCGCAACCTCGAGAAGGACGTCTTCATCCCCGATGTTGACTACACGGGCGAGTAGCTCCTCAAGCATGCTAAGGTCTACACTCTGGCCGACAAGTTTGGTCTCAACAACCTCAAGAGCTTGGCCTCGAGCAAGATCCACTGCGTCAACTCCACCGCCAAGGGCGAGATCGCCTACGTGCGGTACGTCTACGAGTACACAGCCAAGGACGACACGAGCACTGCGTCCCTGTCGCCAACTTCTGGGCCACGAGGTCGCACACCCTGCGCGCCGAGGCCGAAGATGAGTTCAGGAATTTGTGCTTGGAGTTTCCGCAGTTCAGTTACGACGTTCTTAGTAAGTTTTCCAGCTACGTTACATGAGCGTTTTTTGAGAAGAGTGCTAACAAGGACAATACAGCTAGTGTCTTGGACGAGAAACTCAAGCGGGAGCGCAACGAGAAGATGCATCCCGCCTCCGGGAGTGCGAGGAAGAGACCACGCCACAGCAGCGCCATCAATGCTTAGGCTTGTTTGTGGAAGGGGATACCACAACCACGGAGAAAAGACAACGGCAAGGTATACTAGGAAAGGGGCGGTGGAAGATGATTGATACCCGTTACTACAGCTATGACGACCACAAGGGAGGGAGGATCATTGGGAGAGAAAGGAAGCGACGGTGTTTTGCAAGATTTTGTCCATCCTTGCTCTTTTGGGCTTTTCTTTTCTTTTTTTTCTTTCCGCGCGCGGGCTTATACCACAACGTACGCTATGCTTGCTTACGAAACTTTGCAGACATAATTTTCCACTATCGTGTATCATAATGTATTTTTTCTTAAACTTATATCATTAGTCAAGGAGTTTATCTTTCCTTTGCACGTCGACCATGGGCTATGGGGCTGGCAGAAACCAGTAGTTGGCAGGGGAACTTCAACCAAAAGCAGACAAGAAGCACACAACGTCGCTCAGCACAGATGGTGATACCCTCTGACAATATTGGTTTGTTTATCTTTTACATGCAAACTAACAACTAACTTATGTGGGGGGTGGGGGATGGTAACGAGGAGGAGAAGTCTGTGGAAGGACACGACGTAAGGGTCAGGGAGGCGCCTTACCTTGATATCTTGTGTAAGCCTTGTAAAATATTAAAAACGGGAGGCTGAGGTGAAACAAGCACATCCGAGGTGATGTTGGAGTATTACTGGACGAACTGATTGACCACCGCGTTTCCTTTCTCAAGAGGGGGGACCATGTAAACACTCCCAGTACCATCCCCATGACACCTTCCATATTCAAGTAGTTTCGGTATTGGGCTATTCTCCGCCGGAGCTCACCGTAGAGCACATAACCTTGATTCGAAGCCAAGGCCCATGGGATTCGCCCCTGTGAGCTTCTGGCATTTCTTTGTTTCTGCCTCTGTCTCATCTTGCGACTTTTTTCTGCCCTCTATCCTTCAACCAAAGTTCAGACGCACATGGGGGTAGCTTGTACGTCTTGTTGTTGAATATTACTAAATGGAGGAGCGTCAAGTAGCCATGTCAAGTCGGGTAGTCGGCTGGGGTAGGTAGAAACTATGGTTGTCACGGAATGGTGAAGGGCAGATGGTGTGCGATCTCGGGGCTGGTTTAGGGAGGATGGTGGTATATTGCCAAAGGCTTGAGACGGTGGACCGGCGATGAGGTGGGTTCGTAGCTGGAAAGTGACATGCGAGAAGAGTCAGTTTTAAAATCCACGAGATGGCAGTCATGATGTGGCGTGAAAACACAAGAAAAAAGTGCCTGATTGGCAGTATGCTGTCAAATCAAAGGGTTTCTGAGTGCGAGCAAAGGGAAAATAAGCAGGGGTGGCTTAGATATTGCTGTGAACAAACCTAGGGGAGGGGGGTTACTCTTAGTGGGTCAAGTTTTGGTTGTCTAGGGGATATTCTGGCCCCGTCAGCTTGAATCTCGATTGGTAATCCTTTCTAGAGCGAAGATATTAAATGCTCGTTTGCGAGTTTATGTGGGATCCGTCTCCTGCAGAGAGATGTTTCTGCGAATGTGTAACATGAAAGGGGCGAGGCCGTGTAGTCAAGTACCTATGAGAAGAAATCGGCCGCAAACTCTACAACATCCGGAATCAAAGTTTGGAAATATTGGTGTTGTGGTCAAATTTGGCCGCATCTTTGTGTCCACAAGCGTAAAATAGTTTGAAGTTGGTATAAGGAATAGTACCGAACTGCAGAATGGTCAGCCTCGGGCATGGTCTCTTACTTCCACCATTGATACGCTCCTTTGTGATCACAAAGTGAGGTACGCCCTGCATGCTACAGAAATTGACTAGGCTTCAAGAACCACCACAGCCATTGCAAGATACATTCGTCACGTGGCGACTTGCGGAGCACTACCTGACTTTCATTCACGGGGTGGGGGTTTCAAACCCCAACTCACAGTTTGTCCGTTCCATCCTTTCTTCTTCTGTTCTGCGCTACATTTCAAAGACCCCCTTTGCCGGAGCTGTCAACTTGCATCTTCTCATGACCAGTCTGCATAAGACCAGCTTAGGTGACCATCTTGGTGACCATTTACTCATCCCGCTGAGCATCACTGATCAGTTACAAAGATGCTCTGTTTGCTGACGCCACTCCCAATACTCGAGGGAGAGAGATGCTGGCCCTTGGAATTTGCCCGCAGGATTCTCACAACCTGTCGAGCCCCTCTGCAGACTTACTTTTAGCACAGCATCAAGTCCGCCCGTCACCAACCTGCTTTCTACCTTTATCCAGGGCGCCTTCACCGCTCTTCGACCTCGTGTAGCCAGGTACTCATCAACAAGGCCATGGGATTGCCAATGATATTCGGCGCGACTTTATCCTCTCTACGGTCGAGTCTCGGGTAGGTCGTATCACGCGCCCAGTCCGGATGATAGTCAATCACAGCAGCCATTTTCACAAGGGCTGCGTCATGAAGATCCTGGACGTTCCACCACATATTTGCGCATGGCACTGCACGCGGAGTCTTTGCCGCCAACTCTAACGCCACCATCGACTGTCGGTTCTCGGAGAACGTCAAAAAAAAAAAGACTCGCAAGAGCCCCCACGTCTCGTGATGTCAAATTCTAAAGGGGTGGCCAAAAAAAGAAAAGAAAAAAAAAGAGAGCAAGAAAATCAAAATCTGTGGCTTGACAAAACAGCTGTCCGTATCAATGGAGCGTTCTTCATGATCTGCACATGTATAACCGAACGCCATGATCGAAGATCCAAATGTGAGATGAAGAGGCTGCATATGCACGCTATCTCATGTTGGGAAGGAGATCTTCACTAGCCTGTCAGCCAACCCTTACTTCTCTTCAACGTCCAACTACCTCAAAAGCTCAAGCTTCGAGTTTTTGGTATCTTCATTATGAGTAAACAATCATCAGTCTGGAAGATCCGGGTATGGAATTTATGTCGAACCAAAGACAACCAGACTCAACCTTCCCAACCTGGAGTTTGCCACGACAAGCTTTGCTTGGTCATGCTGCTCTTTCAGGAGCTCTACGTGCGGGCACTGTACTAGTTCTGATCCCAATATCTAGGAACTTTCCGAGCATCGGGGCTAAATGTTGGCTCCCAAGACTCTAACCGGCAAAAGCTTTGGGGGACAGACCAAGGTAGTTAGGTCAGTTGTACTCAATACCTAGTTAGTCCCTCGAACCCTGGAGACCAACAACAGTCCTTAACGTAGGTACACCGCTCGGTCATCAATTGTTCTTTTTTGGCTCGTTTTGCTGCTCTCCCCGCCCATAAGCTGCCCACTAACGGCTCCGATTGGACAATTAATCTTGCAGGCCTTGAACGCCACAAGTGACAAATCATAATTGGCGGAGATAATGGCTCACATCCAGAGCCTCGGGTCCTCCTTACTTATACATCCCTGGTGAGTATACAAATAATGAGTAAGACTGCATATACTTTCCATTCCTTCAAACATCTACAGAAACCAAAGAGTAAATATTGTCTGGCATTCTCAGCCCTTGTGACTTGGAGTTAAGAAGGTTTATTTGGGGCTCATACCAACTGAAGTCCGTTGAATTCTGGGAACTGGAGGGCTCGTGAAACTATTTCCCCCATATTCCCTCCACCCCCACCGACTCACGACCAAAAGCAGGGGTCCTCAGATTTTCAGCTTCGTTGTTCGATTTCTTTATTGATCCCTTTAGTGGTGTATATGCAATACATGTATCCATGCACAGGGGCCCTGCTGATGACGCTGCCAACGGGCCCAGCGAGGGGCTTGCATCTGATACCCTCCAAGCTCAAGCTGTCCCATGCGTTCGCCCCCCTGTCTTTGATACCGGGGCACCTAATCTTGTCTCTCATCGGAATTTGATGTCGATGACCGGCGCGGCTTGTTGGATCCTGTCATCAATATTGGCAGGCAACCAGCACCAGGCTGGATTTCTGTCCCGTAGTAAACCCTCCAGCGAAGCCGATGACCCCTAAACCAAAGTTTCGGGGGAGAAAAAAGTATTTGAAGCTGTACCCTTTCCTTCCCGGCTCACCATCGTTTCTCATTACAGATTAAATTTCTCAGTGAACAGCAGCATAGTCGGCAACACATCAACACCAACCTGACCCTCCACAGCTGCCAACAATACCGCCCATCATGAGCACCCTAAATTCAGGTCCCGTCAGAGTCACGACAGAGCCCCCCGAGGCCGTCCCACGCAAGACGGCCATCAGCCCGGCAATAACAGCCTCGTTCACTGTTGCGGAGTACACAGGCGGATTAGTTCTTGATGACTATACCAAGTTTATGGCCACAGTCACCTTGTACCAATCGACTGACACGGAAAATCCGGTGGGGGGACTGGACACGGCGTCACCCAACGAGTGGACAACAGCTGACGTTGTGCACTTTACTTTCGCCAATGCTTCTATCAAACGTGCTGGAGGATACTTTCTTCAGGTCACAGTCTGGTACCAAAATGATATGGCGTACGACGTCCTTGGGTCCGCCTACACGGCGGGTTTTTGGGTCATCTGAGCCTCTGATCTTCAACCTCCCATCGAAATTACGTACAGGATCTCCAAAGTTCCCAGCTCTTAACCATAACGGAGTCTAACACCAAACCCTTGATAGGTGATATACCCGAGTCGAGCTGAGGTGGTTCCATGGTGAGGCTCACATCATCTGAGCCTCTGTCAATCTGTATGGATCCGTGTTGATTGAGTTACGGAGAGAGAGTTTTGTTCATGAATTTTGTATTGGATCTGCATGTATTTGATTCCTGTTTTGATCTAGATAGTCGGGTTAACAACAGTACCGAAATCTGATTTGGTGTGACTTCCTTGCACACAAGTTTTTGCCAGGTTATTTTGAGCTTTTTAATACTCGTCTTGACCATCCTTCGGACACTACCGATTGGACGGTCGCTGAATGCGTGTATCAAAAAGCCACACGGAAAAGTAGAGAATCTTGCTGGAAATTCTTGTGAAATATCTACGAATCCCTACGTCATTCGAGCTTGGATGAGGCTGAAAACATCAGTTGTTAGAGGTGTCACCACCGACACCCCACGTGGGACCAGGGGAAGAAGCCACTTGCTTCCATCTATTCCGATTTGACGGGCAACCGGCGATTATGCAGTAGAAAAGACGACCAGATCCAACTTTCACGATCGATCCACCTTTTCTCTCGACATTTCTTTCACGGGTCTACTCACACGAGTCCATAACAATCCATAGGTCCCCAAACACGCGACTCAGCGCCAAAGTTTAAGAAGAAAACTGACGCTTTCGCTCTCAAATCTCCTTCACGACAGAAGCCACTGATGTCGAAATCATACAATTCCTCCCTTCCCAAGACTTCTGAAGCCACCTTTTTTGTTTTTTTGCAAGCCAACATCCATCACGTCAGCACTTGGCTTGTTCAAACTGCCAGTTCTGTACCACCCCAACTTTCTTTCTTCTTCTTTACATCCTCTCTCCTTCCGGATCTTTTCCAAAAAAATAATAAAAATAAAAATTTTATGCAATCACCACAATCACCATGTGAGCAAAAAGAAAAGAAAAAAGAAAAAAAACCAAGGAAAAAAAAGGAAAATCAGAAAACAGGTCAGCAATCCAAACTTTGTCACTTGTCAGCTCTTACTCATTTCATCGTCTTTCTCATCCAACAACCCCCTCTCCCCACCATTGGCCAATTCACCATAACCGCCTCTCATCGGTCAAGAAAACAACACCCCGGCAGACATCCTGGCAAGAAGCCGGAAATCCAAAATCTTGGAACGCAACCCTGCGAGATCAATCAACATCATCGAAATGGCAAGGCTGGCTTTGCGTGTCTGAACCCTGGCTGGCGTACCCGCTTCACTCAACTTATATCCATACAAACCAAAAAGCACCCTCTACAAAAGTCCGATATGAGCGGTACCTCTCATTCATCACGGATCGGATCAACAAAAACAGTAAACAAGTTTTTTTCCACTTCGGTACCCTGACCGCGTCATTGCTGCCTGATCTCACTCACTCATCTAGTAGTAAAATTTTCACAATTGCACATCACAACCTTGGCAAGTGAAGAATCCACCTGAAAAAAAAAATGTCGTTCGACGGGAATTGAGCCCGACGTGGGGGTCGAACCCACAACCTTGAGATTTCGGAGCACTCCTTAAGAGTCTCACGCTCTACCGATTGAGCTAGCCGGGCAGGCTATTTGTTGGGGTCATACATGAACTTTGGGATACATGAAAGATTTACATGACCGTTCATTTTCACCCACACATGATCCATCATCAGCATTTGCATTACCATGCCTTAGTATTCGAGAATCACACACATACTTTCAAAGGTATGACTGAGGTGTCTACTTCACAGCTTGATGGAGGGACGAAGGAACATGCAGAAAAATGAGATGCACATCAAACGCATGTGTGTAAAACTTGGAAACATGTATTGTTGCTATCGCTGACGAGCTTTCCAATCCCAACCATGCCCAAAAACAAAAAGATAAACACCGCTCTCGACCCATCCATCCATCATATGCATGCGGTATAATAGTATAAGAAACAACATTTTAGTCTCGTACAGTCGTCCCCACCAGGTATTTTCTCAATCATTATTGTTCCCCTGCCCAACCCCACAATACACCAGTCCATTCATGCCACTATCATTGCCATATTACACGTGCTTGAGGTACTGAATCATCTTCTCGCGTTCCTGCACCGGCATGGTATGAAGGATGTCGCGGATACCCTTCCAGGCAGGGTTATTGACCGAGTCCTCTGTGGAGTGGCTACCGAGGCGGACGAGCTCACGCATCTCGGCTTGCAGGGCCTCGGCCTTGAGGTGCTCCACCTTCTCGTGCACCACCTTCCGGTTCTCCTCGTACCAGATGGCAACCTCGCGATCCGACTTGTCAAAGTGGGGGATACCGCACCAGGACTCGAGCAAAGAAAGGTGACGGGCGCGAGCCTGAGTAGCAGCCGCCGCATTCTTACCGTGAATGCCCGAAGCGGCCGCCGTGGATGCGAGGCGGCGGAGGATGTACTCCTCATTCAATCTTCTGCGCACACGCCAATAGAAGAAGCGGCGGGCGTTGCGCCACTCGAGGACCTCACGAATGACACCCTTGGCCTTCATGCGGCCAGCACGGTCGTGAAGATCGGCAAACTGCAGGCTGATCTGAGCATAGACAGGGAGAAGCTCCTGCTCACGCTCCGTCATCTTTTTCTTGATCTCATCAATTTCCTCCTTGGAAAGCGACGTGTCGGCGATTTGCTTCTTAAGGCCGGCGTAGACGGGATCGAGACGGGCCATGGTCTCAAGTTGCTTGTCCTTGCGGTACTTGATACCGACAATACCCTCGGGCTCCAAGACACCACCGCGGGCTTCGACATCGGCGTACATCTCCATGGCAGTTGGGTTGATGGTGGGGTCGACGACGACCCACGAACCACCGCGGAGCTCACCGAATGGCGGAATATAGATGAAGACTGGCTGCTCAAATTTGACGAGAGCATCGACAATGAAGGAACCATACTTGAGAACCTCGTTGTACATGTCGCGCTGACCGCCGGAGAATCCACGCCAGTTGGCAAGGATCATCAGCGGAAGCTGTTCGCCGTAGTTGAAGTCGTTGATGGCCTGGGCAGTCTTGAAGGCCGAGTTGGGGTACCAAACACCACCAGCCTCGTTGCTCACTTGTTCGATCGAGTCAGGGTTGGCAGGATCGGCGGGCGTAATGTTCTCAACCGAGCGGATCTCAACACCGATGACACCCATGGGGATGCCGCCGAGACGAGCACGACCGACCACAACAGTGCGAGCCCAGCCGCCAAGGGTCTCCACGAAGGAATCCTTGTCAAACAAACCGGGCTGGAAACCATCCTCGTCCTGCTTACCGGCAATCATCCACCTGACATCATATGGCTTCTTCTGCTCTGGCGTGAACACAACATCGCGATCCCAGCTGTCGATGCCAAGGCTGATGGGCACAGGGTTGTTGCGCTTATCGGGTACGAAGGACATCCACTCCACAATCTTGGACACACCAGCAAAGTCATCGTTGGCAGTCAAGTGAGACACACCGTTGCGATACATGATCTGAGTGCCACCGAGCTGGAGGTTAGAGGTGTAGACCTCACGACCCAGGAGGTTGTTGAGAGCCGGAGCACCGGTCAAGATGATGGGCTGACCCTCAATCTGCACGGCACGCTGGCCAAGGCGGACAAGGTAAGCACCAATACCTGAGAGCAATTAGTACATGGGTCGTCCCAAAAGCATCAGTTGAAAAATTTATATATATAATAAAAAAAAAAAAAAAAAAAAAAAAAAACTTACCAACAGAGCGGCAGGTGACGAGCGTGCAGGTGAAGATATCCTGATAGGCTCTGCTGGTAGCACCGGCGATAAGACCGGAACCACGCAAGCACTCGACACCCAAGCCGTCTTCGGCACCGATAATGGTGATGATCTTGTGTCGCTTCTCGCCACCCTCAGAGACCTCCTCGGTGAGAACAGTGTGCTCAAACCTTTTCTTGGCTTCGTCGTTAAGGTAGAGGTACTTGAAGCCAGCCTCGGGCTTGCCCTCTTCATTCCAGGCAACGCTGAAGTGCGGCATCAGCTCGTTGGCCAGACCCAAGCGAGCACCCGAGTTGGCCGACAAGTAAATGCGGGGAACTCCCAGCTTGCGAGCAAGCTCTGTGCACTTGAAGAAGAAGTTGTCCTCCTTGGGTCCAAATGAGCCAATGTTGTAGGTGATGTCGTTGGCGACAACAACAAACTTGCGGCCCTTGGGGTATTCAGGGGTGCGGGCGCTGATGAGCCAGCCAACCATGCCACAGGTGTTGGTGCCCGGATCACGAGAAACCTCGGCCAGGTTATCATGATCATCCAAGACAAGCTCGTTGAATTCGATGCACTCGCCAACTGGGGGTTGCTTCTCGGCCATGGAGGGGACCTTCTTGACAGCATTGGTCCAGCTGTTTTGGATGGCCTGGCGGAAGAGCTCGGGGAAATCGTACACGTACTGCGTACCCATCAAGTGAGCCTTGTAGCGCTTGGGCTGGAGCCAGTTCTTGGTAGGATAAGGGGTCGAGACGGGCAGAAGATGCATGGACCCAATCTTGGTGGTGCCACCGGTAGAGTAGAAGACCCAGTCGCCCTTGTCAGACTTGCGCTCGGCATACATTTCAACCTGAATGACGTAGCCAGAGGTGTTGGTGATGATCACACGCAGAGGATAGGGCATGCCGGTGGATGGATCGGTGCAAATAATGCGGATTTCAACCTGGGCGACACGGAGACGCCAAGCGCGGGGACCAAAGCGATCCAGGAAGCCCTGGAGCGACTGCTCAACTTCCTGAGGCTGGAGCTGGAAGACGGGAGTGAAGTTGATGAACATGTGGTTCAAGTCCGAGTTGTGTGTGCCGATAATCTCAAGAGCGTCAAAGATATCGTTGATCACACGGTCAGCTTCCGAAATCAGATACTCGGCGGTGGGGATCTCATCCCGAAGTCTTCCGGGACGAATGACAGCGCGAGTGAAGAAGCGCCTGTCAGTCTCAACACCCTTTCCAACACCCTCGTACATGTGGATGTTCTTGTTTTCGGTAAAGACGGGCTTGATCTTGAACTTGGAGAGACGGGCCAGCTCAAGCTGGAAGGCCAGAGAAGGCTCGATGTGACGAATGCTGTCATCTTCAATGTATTCGGGCCCGCGGAAGGTGTAGTATCCGGGGTATGAGCCATCGTTGCGGCCGCAGATGAAAGTCAAACGACGGACGCGGCGGGCGAAGAGGTCATCCTTGAACTGATGGACCAAGGGCAAGATCTCCTTGAGAATCTCATCATCGCTGCGGCCCTCGGCATCACGGATGGCAACGTTGATGACGGCCGAAAGCTCATCGATGCTGTCAAGACGAGGAGGGGGGGGCGGGCGACGCTTGCCGCTGAGGTCAGGGATGAGACCAGAAGTTTTCTTCTTGGCACCGTTCATCACCGGGAGGGTGTCGAGAGCTCTCGAGAGCATGTCGTCAGCTTCCTCAAGGTACTTGCAGGGCACAATCACACCCATGCGGGTAGGCTCCTCCTGCGTCTTCCTCTCGAGGTAGGACATATCGCTGATGGAGTGGATACGCTTGAAAGCGTTATCAACTGGCGTGGCCGGCGAGGAGGGGGCGGCTGATTGCAAGGGCAGTCCAAACTCGGTCTGGCCAATCCTGCGTAGAGCAAAGTCCCAAGAAACAAAGGAGGGCGTGTCAGTCTCATCAGAGTGATACTCAATCTTCTTCAAGACGTAAGCACGGTAAGCGCGGCGGACATAGACCTCCAGAGCAGCCAAAGAAACCCACGGATCCTCGTGGGCGAAGAACAGCGTCAACACATCGAAGACTGTGTACTTGGAGTCAACAACTTCCTTGATGACCTCGAGGTTAGGTTCCCGGTGGTCCCAACCAGTTTCGCCGTAGCGGGACTCGACAACAGAAGACCGCAGGATGTGCTCCATCTGAGCGGTTCTCTCCTCGAGAGACGGAAGGGCACACTGAATGAGAATCTCACGAGCCTTGAGCGAGACCTTGGCGGTCTGGCGGGACTCGAGCTCAGCCATCTTGCGAAGAACTGGACGGAGGTACTTGCCAACGTTGCCAACGTTGGGCTTGTTGGGACGGTACTCCTCCAGAATGGCAAGCACGAGCGAGTTCTTGGCCGCGACCCTAGTATGAGACAAAACAGTCTGCACAACCTTGGAGGTGTCTTCCTTGTTCTCGTCACGTAGCTGCAAGATGACTTCCTCATCCTGCGACCGGCGGCCAGAGAACAAGCGCTCAACCTCGGCGTACATGTTGAGCAGCTCAGCAATAACAGTCAGTTCGCGCACCTTTTGACCTTCGGCATACATGTCAAGGACATCGGTCAAGGGCTGGAGGGTGGTCTTGAGCACGTCGGCATCGCTCTTGGCCGTGACATTATCGTCAAGGAACTTCTGGAAGACCTTGGCCAAGTTGCGGGCAGGGAACTCGGCGCCACGCGACGACGCACGCTCGAGCACGGAGCTGAATTGGGCGTCAAGCTTCTGAGGCATGCGCGCATGCAGAGCAGAGAACTGGGCCGAGAACTCGCTGTAGGGGAGCTTGGGGTCCCGGAGAACCTCGATGAGCCCCTTCAGGGTCTGCAGCATGATCACCTGGTTGTCAAAACCCATGAGAATGTTCTTCAGGGTGTTGAAGAGGAGGGTGAACTTCTGCGCGGGCTTGTTACCAACCACCACAGGAGGGCCATACTCGGGGAGCTGGCCAATGAATGACTGGGCTTGCTTGACACGGCTAGGGTCGTCGAGAGCCAAGATACCAAGAATGTCACCAGCCTCGAGCGTAGCTCCCGGCTGCTTGATGAGCTGCACAATACCGTCTTCCTGCGCGATGAGAGGCATGTACATCTTCATGACCTCAACCTCGGCGAAGGTCTGACCAGCCCGCACATGTGCACCATTCTCCACAGAATACTTGACAAGCTTGCCAGGAGAAGGCGTGCGGAGCTGGGTGGGATCATTCTCTTGCTCCAGAAGACAAGTCTTGCTGTCGACGGAGATGCGGGTGGCGGCAGCTTCTTCCTTCCAGTACACGTTGTGACTGCGTCCATCGAGAAGGACAAGGAGACCGCCGTCGCTGAGAGCACGGACGCCGACTGTGCACTTGGAACCATTGATGAAGAGGTGGTAGCTGTCGGCGCTGGAACGACTGACGGTGAACTTGTACCGGTAGCCCTCGTAGATGAAGTCCACAGGGAAGACAGTCTTGAGGATGTCCTTCGAGGGCACCTGACCCTTTTCCAGACCCGCTCTGTACTCGGCAATGCAGTTTTCGCTGGCAATGTGTGCCTTGGTGACGGCACCGCACACGACAGCCAGCATGGGATCCGGTCTCTCAGCAGTGAGCTTCTTGGAGATCAACTCATCAAGCCAGCCGGTGGTGATGGTATTGTCCTCGAAAGCCTCCGTCTCGAGCAGCTTGATCAGGTACTCGACAGTAGTGCGGAAGTCGCCACGAATGCTCAGCTCCTTCAGCGCCACCACCATGTGCTTTCTGGAAGCGGCACGGTTCTCGCCATAAGCAAAGATGTGACCAAACTGAGAATCCGAGAAGCTGTGGATCCCACCGGCAGAACCGACGGAGAAGTAACCCCAGACGTTAGAACTCGAGCGGAAGTTCAAATCGTGGAGCACACCATTGGATGGCTTGAAGCCCTCGCCGGGATCTTCAGAGGTGATGCGGCAGGCCGTGGTGTGGCCCTTAGGCGTTGGCCTCCGCTGAGTCTTTTCGCTTTCGGGGTTCTGGAACTGGAAGTCGATTTCAGTCGCCGTCTTGGGATCCACGCCATACAACAAACGGATATCCTGAATCCGGTGAAGTGGGATGCCCATGGCGATCTGAAGCTGGGCAGCGGGGAGGTTGACACCGCTGACCATTTCGGTGGTGGGATGCTCGACCTGGAGACGGGGGTTCAGCTCCAAGAAGTAAAACTTGTCATCTGCGTGCGAGTACAAGTACTCGACAGTACCAGCGGAAACATAACCGACGAGCTTGCCAAGGCGGACAGCAGCCTCCTCCATTGCCTTGAAGGTGTTTGGCTTGGCAATGGTAACGGGAGCTTCTTCGATAATCTTTTGATGTCTTCGCTGGACCGAACAGTCTCTGCCGAACAGGGAGATGTTGTTGCCATACTGATCAGCAAGTAGTTGGACCTCCAAATGTCTCGCGCTATCGGCCAACTTCATGACAAAGATGGGGGAACCAGGAATTTCGCTCGCCGCCGCCTTGTAGAGCTCCTCGAAGGTTTCCTCGTCGACGACCTTGCGAATACCCTTACCACCACCACCTTCAGAAGCTTTAACCATCACAGGGAACCCAATCTGCTTCGCCTTCTCCAAGCCCTCTTGCCACGAGCTTACACAGCCCTTGAGGTAGACATCATCCGGAACTGTCACGATGCCATCCTCATCCACACTGACTTGGGAAACGCCTGTGCCAGACCATGGGATACATGGGACATCGGCGTGCTGGGCGACGATGGTGGAAGAAATCTTGTCACCAAGCGAGCGCATGGCCGAGCCTGGAGGGCCGATAAAGATGATCTTCTTTGGTGATGCAGCCAGGGACTCTGGAAGCTTGGGGTTTTCCGAAGCGTGACCCCAGCCTGCCCACACGGCGTGCACATCCATACGCTCGGCAATGTCGACAATGAGCTCGACGTTGGCGTAGTTGTGGTTGTTTGTGCCGCCGGGAACCTCAACGTAGTGGTCCGCCATACGGATGTAGTCGGCGTTCGCTTGTAGATCTTCTGGCGTAGCCATCACCGTGAACTTGATGGCCCGTTCGTCGCCAAACGTCTCGTATGCCCATTTTCGCACTGATCGAATCTCTTTGACGGCGGCGATGCCGTTGTTGGCAATCAATACCTGTGTAAAATACCGGTTAGAGGCGTTCTCTCTCAAGTTATAAGCCCAGGCGAGTGCTCACGTTTGTAATGACGGTGTGGCCATCGTGGTTAGCGACAAAGTCCTTCACCTTGGATGGCGGGGCATTTTCCAGCCTGTTGCCGCCAATAAAGTGAGAGGCGATCTTGTGCTTCTCGGCATACGAAGCCTTGCCGTTGGACTTGGGCACTATAACGCCATTTCGTTGTGTGTCTCCCATGATTGCTGCTGCGGAAAAGGGGGGGGGATTTGCAGACTCGTTTGTTGAAATCTGGCGGGGAATCGTTCGAAAATAGGAGAAGACGTCGTCTACTCAATCATTAAAGTACGTAGGTAGCGCCAGGCGGTGTGAAGTGTCGAGCAATTCGGCACAGGCAATCGGATATTTTCCCAAACCAGACGCCGATAACAGGAAGGGGGGTGGGATGATGCTGGGACGCGGCGGTGTCTGCTGTGCTGGGGAACGAACTGGGCAGATGCCCCAGTGTCAGCGAAACTCTGTGCTTGGCGATTGGGCTGCTGATTTGTATTCCGTGGAGTCCAAACGAACCTGGAAGTGGACCGGTATATCTTTATCCTACTCCTGCAAAGGAGATATCTGTATATCAAGAGGCTGGAATGAGACCAAGACCACGACCACAATCCGAATATTACGATGGTGATAGTGCAAAAAGCAACAGAACAGACGGCGGGGGACGAAGGGAAGGGGGTTCGGCCGGGTGCCTCCCAGGGTTGTTCAGGGCCAGGCAAGAAGTGAAGGGAGAGCGGATTCAGAAGGAATGGGCAGGAGGGAAGAAGGGAAGGGAGGAGAAGTCCTTACTTCGGGCGAGAGGGGAGGAGTTGTCCGTAGATGAATGCGCCGAGTTTGGCTTTCTGGTGAGGCGTTGTTCGTTCCTGTTCTAAACTCCTGGCTGACAGCCGGGACTGGTGGGAAGGTAAGGTGGGAGGTGGGGACTCCAAAATTGGAGCCAATCCATCCGCATCCGAGCGACCCAGCAGTGAGCACCACTGTAACTTTTTTTTTCTGCACCCCTCCTCACCCCCTGGCCCCGTCCCTCTGCTTCCCGCGCCAAGCCTTTCAGTGACATCTGGAAGTCGGGCGGCGAAATCAGGCCAATCATCGCTCACACCGCCGACCGAGCCGACGTGTTGGGGAAACTCCCACAGCACGCCGTCTGCCCGCTTGCCGGGCCATCCAGAAATTCAAAATGGCAGAAAACGTCAGCCCGCAGCAGGTTCGGGGTCCAGGCGAGGTACCTCTGTTAAGCACTTGATATCACCGAAGACACTCCCGGGACACCCCCAGACATATTTTGTCTTTTCACTTTTGAACAACACGAACTTGTCTTGATCGCCTACCTATTTCAAGCCTTCTCTCTCCCGCCTCCCCGGATTGATATTCCTGTTCCTGCATCCATCCTTCTCTGTCACTGCCCGAGACTCCCGGTGTTCAACCCAGCCGCATGGGCATTTCTTGTCAGCCTCGGGCAGCACACGGCGGATTTGGGATTCAGTGTTTCGCCGACGATCCCGCTTCGGCGCTCGGGCAACGCCAGCTTCTGTCCGAATCCCTTCCTTGACAATTTGGCATATCTCGATAGAGAAATTGCATATCTCTGGAGACCTGAGGCCTGCTTCTCCGTACCTGTCTCCGTCTTCTCGACCTGCACCAGATCGAGATGGAGAATGCCACTGGATGACGTTTCGGCAGCAGGTACTTTGCTCCAAGGCACGCACTAACAAAGGGACCAGCGTTAATCTCAACAACCCGACCCCGATCAGTTCAACCCTTTTGCAACTCAACCCAGGTGGCCTGTGCTCGTGGCACTCGGGGTCCCTGGTCTGATCTCAGCCTGGTGGAAACCCGGGGAAGGTTTCTGGGTGGCTGAGAGCGGACCGCCGAAAATAAGGGGACATATGGCATTTTGAGTTTTGGATCACTTCAGCGGGCGCAGACAGCAGCACCGAGCAAGACATCACCAGCAGTCACTCTTAGGGAACTATACCTATCTAGTACCCCTCACCAGCTCCAGCCACTGGCAAATTGTGAAATTAATGTCCAGCGTTGGGACAGGGAAAAGTGGCAATCCAACTGTGGACGAACATGCCCCAATTGTTGAGTTCCCGTTGTCCCTGGAGTTATGCCGGAACCCCCGGGTTCCTTTGTTGATCGACGGGAAAATTGTTAGCGCAAAAGACCGGAGTCGGACCCGCAGATCCCCAACATCTTGTCCGCCCAGAAATTCCCCCTTTCAGACTATCCCTCTCAGACGTTTCCGTGTTTTATGGTTGTGCTCAGGGATCCATCCACAACCACCTCGACGGCGTATGCTTTTGCTCCACGACAAGTTTCAACACTGACTCAGCTCGTCAACAACCTTCATAATCGCAGCCGACAATTCCCGGCTTCCATCCGTCCGGTGTTGTGGTCTGGGGACTCGATTCCCGCGTGAAGTCACCGCTCGGTGATATTCTCCCGTTCAGTCATGGAAAGCTATTGCTGTCATATCTTGATAAGAAGGACCACCGTCGCCTTCCGTTCAACCTTTTCTTTATTTTTTCAGGCAAAGATATTTTATTTTAAATCACTGAAGGACACGCCATGACAACCCAACTTGACAAGATGCAGATGCCGCAGTTGTATGGTTATCTCCGTGTTATCAGCTGTGGGTATTGCAGTGTGTTGTCACCACGCGGCAAGCGACAACTGTTATGTATTGTACATGCTCTAAATGGATCACATGCCACCTCACTGTCGCCAAAACAAAGACCCTTGTCCCCAAGAATAGAGTCATCGTCGGGCCGCTCCGCACTGGAGAAAACCTTCCCGCCATCACGGACCACAAGACTAGCCACATGAGACAATGACCTTCGTGATGTAGTCGCGGATTCTATCATGGCGTCTCATGAAATATGAATCTGGAGCTTTGACGGTTACAAGATCATCTTATCCATTTGTGTATATGTAGATGTCCCAGGTGGTTGATCCAACATCCAAAGAACCGGGACCTAGCCCTCCACCTCCTCCTCTCTCTCTCTCCTTTTCACCTCGAGGTGTATTTCTATTCCGTTGGCAGTAGATGCACGCGCCCAAACATACACCGTAAACCATTTGCAAGCAAGCATCTAGCAGATCGGAAGCCGTGCCGAATCTTGACAGATCGACCCGACCCGACGGAAAGACAAGTCAAAGGCCCAGGCCCCACAGCAACACCGAACTGACATCAGAATCGTACGATTTTCTCTTGGTCCCTCTATTCCCACGAGGTCAACGGTGGGGCTAGACCAGTTCAAGCCTGCCAGGCACCACGCACTGATTAGAAAGAAACACAAAGCCTTATAAGTCACCTAATACAACTACAAAGGTGCCCGTACTGTTAATCTGTTGGTCGAGACACCGCCTCGAGTTTCACCGTGTTACCGCGAGGACGTGGACGAAAGAGGGCAGTATTCATCCTTTTGTAAGTTGGCTGCTGGACTTTGCCTTGGTAGCAACACAGACGAGCAGACCGGCACTTCAGCGCCACTAAACCGCTATTCTTTATCTAGAAGCCCGTTCGTTTATTCATCACCGATAACAAACATTGTTGTTCAAACACCAGCCCTCCAGTCTCACCAGTTGACCACGGCACCTTTATTGAAAGTCGCAGCCTTTCAACCCAACACCCAATCAGCAATAGCATTCTAACACCGCCTCCCTTTCAGTCACAGTAACACCCTTACCCCAAATCATCCACCCGCCACCTCAGCCACTTCTCATCAAATCTCATGTTTAATAAGCCAACCTTTTATACTACCGTTTCACTCCCCCACCCCCATAATGACCTAGGGGTGCCCGTCCATTTTCAGTCTGAACATGTGCAGTACCAACCACATCCCCTTGACTTCTCATGGACGGGCAGGCAATACAGCCAAATGTCGGTGCCATGCCCGTCACCTCACTTACGTGTTCCACAGACCACACCACCACCTTACTTGTTCACCTCCAGAAATATTATCAATGCAGGTAGCTGTAGTAATAACGCCTATCAGGAGAGACCCATGACGGAACAAAGCCAGTAAAACAGAGAGGGATTGTCCAAACATCTCCCGTCTATATAGTGCAGTTATGGAACAGCAATTCAAAGATTACCTAGCTAAGGTAGTTGGGACATCCGTCATAATCATCACGAATCTCACCCCCAAACACCACCCCAAAAAGTTCCTTCTCATAAATGACACCAAAGTTCAAAATCGCTAGAATAACAATGCATAGGTAGGTAACACAAGTACTATCTCTCATAACCACAAACCTTCCATGTACAGGATACCTCTCCTCTCCCTCTCTCACCAACCAAGAAAGCTTGCCCATCACCATGAAAGGAAAAAGAAAATAAAAAAGAAACAGCAATGGTAATGGTAATGCAATGCAAAATGCACAAAAGAAAAATAGGTATCAAGTATTGAAAAGTGTATATCAAGCACCAACCCATCACCACTCTCACACATGCCCTTCCTCTGGGTCCTCCCATTCTCCTTCCTTGGTCTTTCGCCTCAGTCAGAAAATATAAGAGCAAAAGCAAAAAGCCAGAGAGTTGCGATTTCAACCCCCAGCCCCCCTTCCGCCGTTCCTGTTTGTGTAGCGCCAAAGTCAAAAAGGTATCATCCATCCCTCCCATCCGTTCAGTCAGCCTCCCTCTTTCCTCCAGCACAACTGTAAATTATAGGCTTCTCTAATCTTCCCCTTCTTTCGCCACAGTTTCTGGCTTGACGGAGCTGGCTTAGTAAGTCTCCCCCAAATCCTCCAACACTCTCCCCTGCATGCCTCCCGCTATCAGGCTCGCTACCGGTCCGGCAGCACTCGCACTACTAGTCCTCCGCAACCCAATGCCCCCCGAACCTCCGCTCTGTCTCCTGAGTGCCGGAATCCCGCTTGGTACAGGAATAGCACTGAACCCAGCCTCCTCCATCCTGCTAAAGGTTCCCCGTCTGCTAGGCGTGCGGAAATCCCCAGTGTCCCCCTCGTCTAGTTCAAGCGTGCTGTAACTGACACTGTGACTTGGGTTGTGACCGTGGTGTGATTCTCTCCCGCTGTGAGCGCCCAGACTGCTTCTCGGCCTGCCTAAAGGTGTTCGAGTACCTGTGAGGCTGGCTCTACTCATTGGTCTAGGAGGTGGCATAATGCCGCTCGAGGGAGCACCGCCGTGTGATTCCTGCCTGCTAACCGGCCGTGCGTAGCTCGAGAGACTAGCTCGGCTGCTGGGCCGTGAGATTTCCGATGCGTCGACATGGGCGTTGTTGGCTTGGTGAGTAGGATTGCGGTTGGGCAGCGGGCCAAAGGATAATCGTGAAACACCCGACGTGCTGAGTCGAGGGACGTGCTTATTCGCGGTTGAATTCGAAAGACTGCTGCGGAAATTAGATGGTGTTGATTTTTCGTCCCCATTGCTGATTGTCGACGATGCTGTGGAACCAGTGTTACGCTTCCTGCTGCGTATCGTGACCGAAGACGGCACGCTGGGGACTGTTCTTGGTGATCCCCGCGGTGGGGTACTGGCCGAACCTGCAGGGAGCTTGGACCGGGCAGACTGCACACGAGCTTCCAGGCGTTGCATCTGTGCTGTGAGCGTCCGGATATGAGTGAGTGAATTCGAGGGCGGAATCTTATGCGCCCTCGTGCTCGGTGGCGGCTTGTTGGTTGTCGAATTTCTCTGGGCTGGCGTGCGCAATGCCGCCGAAGCGGTCGCCACACGAGTTCCCCGGGCGGAAGAGCTAGATGCACCAAATGACCTAGGCTTGGGCGTTATGCTGCTGTCGGCGGAGGGCAGTCGGGATTTCGTTTGTGAAGTGGGTGCTTTCGTGACGCCGAGCCTTGACCGGGACAGCTGAGAGATCTCGGAGATGGACGGCGACGGGGGGTCTTGGAGTTCGGACAGGGTGTCGGCAGTGGACAGCGACTTGGTGTCTGGAGGCGTGGTGATCATGGGCGAGCTTGCGGTCGAGTGAGGCGAGCTGCCAAATGGTGGGGAGCCGGGCAGTGAAAGGTCAGTAGAAAGCGTCGACAAATGGCGGGCATCCTGCTTCTTGATTTTGTGTTGCAAAATCTCGGCCTCGATCTTCAGATCCGATAACTCCTCCCTCAACCGTTGGGTCTCTACCCGTAGCTGTTCCCTTTCCTGCTCTCCAATCTTGATCTCCTCCTCCAGCAACACGGCCCTTTCAATGGCGACATTGTACTTGGACTCGAGATCCTCCAGTGACGACGTAGTGTTGCGCGCTTGCCGTTCAAAGTCGTCGTTTGCTACCTCAATATCCCGTAGTCTGAGCTGCAAGGTCCGGTTTGTTTCACGAAGGGTGGTGATTTCCTTCTCCAGAGTGCTTTGCGCCGCATTTGCCTCGGACTTGGATTCCCTGTATTTGCGCTGGTAGGGCAAGTCAGCCAGGTTTCTATTCGAGCGCGATCATGAAGGGGGTTATCCAGATTTGACAGTACCTTCCACTCCTCCACCTCGTAACTCAGACTCTCGGCCTTCTTCTGCAGCACCCTTTCCCGCTTGTCAGCAGCATCCAGGTCCTTTTCGAGCTCGGCTTCTAGCTCTTTGCTTGAGGCCTGGAATTCCGATAGTTCCTGCTCGAGCAGCTCGTATTGCGACTTGTACCAGGCCAGCGCATCCCGGGGGTTGGCTTCGGCGCTTGGAGGGGATGATGGTGGCTCCGACATTTTTTGTTGTTATTAATTTGTTGCTGTTTTTTGGTATTTTTGCTATGCGATGCCGCGAGATGTGGTGGCTGTGGTGCGCAAAAAGGACAAACCTCGCATGTGATGGGTGGGATTAACTCTAGGGAAAAGGCGGTCGGAAAGAACGTCGGACAGTTGGCAGCGAGAACAGAGAATGAAAGTCGTGGATCGTTATCGTCAAATGCAGCGGGAAGGCTCGAGGCGTTATGCGAAAGTGCGGCAGGTCATGGCCGACTGTGAGTTCCCACGATGGGGGGTTTTCCTGGTGTTGGGCGACGACGTCAACAGCTGAGGTGTAATTTGCGGAGGAGGCGGTCGCGGGGGGACTGGATGAGACTGGAAGAAGGCAGCTTACCCGACAGTCGCGCGGCCGGGAAAAGGGTGTCGTAGGTTGTCGGAAAGGGCGTCGAAGGGTCCGGCGGTGGACGTGGTCGAGTGATCGCACTGCGCGACCTACTTACCTACCTGATGCCGGGTGTCGTCGAGGTTGGCGATTGCGATGTCGTCGGTGGTCGAGTGTCGGCGGGAGGAAGGTTGGATGCTCGTCTCCAGTCCTGGGGCTGGGTGTTTTCCTTGGCGCTGTGGGCTCTCCCTCTTCACCCTCTGCTTTGCATGCGCTAATGGCACCATGGCAACCGTGCACCTTTTTGCTCCACCGAAAGCTGTGGGGCCAAGCGTTGACTTGCCCACCCGAGCTCGTTTGAGTCAACAAACCCACTTTCAACCTCGTCAACAAGAGCCATCATCAACAAACCTTACCTATATATCTTGATGTCATCACGTTGGTCTTGCTCTTGCAGACATCTCTCTTTGATGTTTTAGCTATGGATCCACACTTCTTTGTTCATCTCTCTGGTTTTTTCTCTCTCAATCCGTTCCTTACGTCTCTCCTTGAACATGCTAGCTGCCGGTGTTTTAGCATGACGAACCACCTCATCTCCCACCCAACCAGATCTTCAAGACAGCCAGACCACCGAACCGAACTACTGCCATCTCCCACACTCGCCCTGCCCCACCAGATGCTGACGATGCCCGTTTTACGCCCGTTCCCCCGTTCCTGCTCTACTTTAACCCCTGCCCTATGCTAAATATGTCGCGCTGTTGCTTTGCTGCGCTGTCTTGCCTCTGGCCTTAAACAAAGCGATCCTTTTTTCTGCAGCCCAGGATTGCCAACGCCGCGCCATCCGCTACATTTGAAACGGTTTGCGCATTTGCCAAATATCGCTTTTTTGTGTCGCAGCAATGCCGCCAGGAGGTGGGTGGTCTCCGGTTCCGCCCGCCGCCTGTGACTGGTCATCCGATCACTCATCCTTGGCATTGCCAAGTGGCAGACACATGACGATGATGAGTGTAGTTTGAAGTCTTGGTCCTTTTTATAGGAGGGAAACGCGGTTCCTGCATCTCTCTGCTGCTGTTGTGGCACCTCAATGATGTATTTCACTTGGCAGTGGGGGTTAGGGTAAGTGCTTGTCTTCAAGCTGATTGCCGTTCCAGAGACGGTCTATCATCCAGGACTGCGTTTAAACCGCTGCAGGTGAGAAAGTCAAAAATTTTAGGTTTATCACTTCTAGGAAAGAGTCCGTCTTTCGTTTCCATGCATTAGACCTGAGCAATGCTCGCCAACGCCATGCTTGCTCTCTCCTAGAACCCAACATCGTCCCTCCCCTTTAAAGCCCATACTTTTGCGTCTTCATAAAATCCATGCCCGCCGCAAAGTGGAACAACTTGGCGGCCACAATAAACCTCTCCCTCTTGCTGTACTCTACCAGCTTCTCATACAGCTCCCCGAGGGGTATAACCACCCGCTCAATATGCTCGCCATCCTCTAACCTCTGCTCCGGCAGCACTTGCTCCCCCTCCCCCTCCAGTTCCGGCACCTCCACCTCCACCATGGCCATCTGCATATTCGCATTCGACAACCCCGGATCAGCCGCCTGCACCGGGCTGACACTCAGCACCTTGGTCACTTCATACCCTGTCTCCTCTTTAAACTCTCTCACCGCAGCATCCTCGGCAGTCTCATTCTCGTCAATGAGACCGGCTGGCCACTCGACAGTGTAAGCGTCCAGTGGGGGGCGGTACTGGATCACCAGCAGTGTGGATGGGGCCCTGTTGGGAGACAGCAGGATGTTGCCTATCGCCACGGCGTCGACGCCGGCTTTGGCGGAGCGGGTCTTGCGGGAGGCGACCTCCCATGTGCGGGCTTTGCCGGTTTGGTCGGTGTACTCGATCTTTTGGAGGGTGACCCATTTCGCTTCCGAGGTGGGGAGGTCGGTGACTGAGGTGATGGTTGGTTCTTGCTTTTTGTGTAAAGTTTGCGTCATTTTGGATTTGATAATGTTGGTAAAAGAGCGGCAACGGGGTTTGGCAGGTTGGTGAGCAGGATGGTGAGCTGTTGAGAGGGTGTGCTGGTTTGGAGGAGTGAGGATGAGGTTGGTGATGAGAGAGGGGATGAATGTGAGCCTGAGAGGGCGAGTCAAAGCGGGGCTGAGGGTTGAGCGGCGAAGAAAAGTGCCCCGCAATTGCATGAGAAACCAGATAAGAATGAAAAGTGAGAGGAGAGCCTTTGACTTTAGCAATGCCCTACTTGTAACAGTTTCTCGACTCTGGTTTAAGGGTTTCGCGACTGAAATGGTTCAGTTGATCAGTTCAGACGACAGGGTCGACTTTGAATGAATTGGGTGGATCAAGTTTGCGTCACCATTCTAATGGTCATGATCAGATACGGGTTAGGGTTTACTATGGGAATGACATGAATAGGGGGGCTAGCATGCCACGTTTGTGGCAACCACAAAGAAGTTACCACTCTAGAGTATTTACAACTCTATCAAATATATACAGAAGATAACAAATCTGCCACTCCAATGCTTCACTCCAAGGGAAGTTCCAGCATGGTACATGCTTCCCCAACGCACACTGCCGCATCATCCGCCTTGCACGCAAGGTACTTAAAAGTAGCTCTGGTCAATAACAGCAGGTCCGGGAATCTTGTAGGCGCCAAAATCGCCCCAGATGTTGATGAGAATACCAGCTGCGACCAAAGTAATTAGCACATTTGAATGGAGAAAACAGAACAAGACGGGTTTACTCACGGTCAGAAGCGCTGTAAGCACCCGGAAGCTTAACACCAGCAGGGACCTGGCCGCCACCGCTATTGGCAACTCTGACTTGATAGCAGCTCATGTAGAACTGCGCACCACCGCTCGAGCCAGCGGTATGAAGCGCGATAGCCTCCGCTCTGACCAGGTAATCACCCGCGGGGATCTTGCTGGGGATCTTGAACGTCCGCTTGCCACAGTTCTTGTTGAGGGTGTCAGTGCCCCAGGTCTTGCTGCCGGCGTCGTAGCCGAACTCGTCGACCTTGAACCACGAGGCAGAGGCGCCGTCGGCGGTCTTGGCGTCGCTGACCTTGGCCATGTAGACAATGACGGGGCCAAAGTGGTTGCCGCCTATGGCCTCGTTGGCGCAGGAGCGGTCGTTGGGCTGGGCGTGCATCTCGACGAAGAAGGAGTCGCCGGCTAGAATGGAGTATCAATACTGTGAACAAGCGGTTGGTGATGGCATTGGGAACATGAACGTGCCCTTTACCTCGCAAAGGCCAGCAACACCCCGTGAGCCACCGACGTTGCAGGCGAGATCGGCGCTGTTAACACTGGTGACGGGGGAGTTGTTGGGCTGTTGATGCCTGTCAGTAAATTGTGTCTGCAAGGCAAGCTGTGAATGTTGGAGTTCATACTGGCATGCGCGTGCAAGAAGTGCCAAAGTCAATCGACCCACTGCCAGCCTGTTGGAAGATGCTGTGGGCAGCAGCCAGGGGGGCAAGGACTGTGCCTACGGCGACGAAAACAGACTTCATGGTGGGCGGTTCCTTGGCTGAGAATGTGCGGATGAGATTGCTGGGTTATCATCTTTCAACATCAAAAAGAGATGTTGAAAGCAGTCTTATATCCTTTTGGCCTCCCCAATCCCCAAGATTCAGACACGATCCTTGCCAGCCAACCCTCAAACCTCCTCCTCCACATTTTCACCGACTTGCTTGCACCCCGATATTAAATCTACCGCTCCAACGGCCCGTAGATTCAACGATCCAAGCCTCCCCCATGCCCAACTTCCTTAATAGGACAATCCACCAGAAGTGTCGATCACCAGGTCAAGCAAGTGTAGTAGGTATGTCCAACCCATACAGACGTAATCACCCTCCCACCAGTAGAATCCTCGGCACCAGCCGATCAACGACTCCGCCAACAATCAACATGAACCTGGTTTTTTCTAGAGGGTTGTTTATGTGAATCAACCCCCGAGCCCACCATCGCCCACCAACCCGCAATGCAACGCTGATCCTTTTCGGCACTCCATCCTCCAGATTCGCTCAAAGAGGGATCTGATCGCCAACGGTTGACTAGGGGAGTGATGACGATATACCCGCCCTGGTAATTTATCCCGCACACGCACGGAACACGGCGCCGCAGCCGAAAGAAGCGACAACCGAGAGTCCCATGCAGCAGCCTCTGCCGTCCCGCTTCCCGGACCAGTGCCGTCCGCGAATACCAGTCCAGCCCAGCTTGGCGGCTTATGCGTTCAAGTCCTTCCCAGACGTCAGCAAAGGAATCGATGGCCCATTCCAGACCTTCCGTTGCGAATCCCGATAGTTCCGTCGAAGGGGGGAGAAATGTCGTATTATCAACAGAGAAGGACCGAAGGATGCTGCCGATTGCAGATGAGGAAACAGGTTGCTCGAGAGACTCTAGTCATAGGGCGTTAGCCTCTGTTTCAGTGAAGATATCTCGGTTTGAATTTCCAAAAAGTAGACAATGAGTCAGTCGTCGTTCAAAATAGCCATAGATTTCAAATCTATCGCAGTGTATGCAGTCACAAAGCAGTCTTCTACCCTCCTCAACTTTCTGCCTCAGCCTTTCATGCTCTCCTGCCAGTAATGAGATCCATCTCTTCCGGCCTCACCCTCTTCGTCTTCTTCAGCCATTTCCAAACAAAAATATTCACCAAATACACCAAAATGCCAATGTAGCTCGTCATGAACTTGTCAATCTGGAACTGGGGAATGAAGGCCGAGTATCCGCTAAAGATGACCACCAAGATAGTGATCCCCAGGGCAATGTATGAGCCCCACGGCAAGAGCGGGTTGCGATAAGGCATGATGCTTCGTGGAATGCCCTGCACTTTCATGGCTCTGATCATCGAAATGTAGCTGACCAGCACGGCGACCCAGTTCAAGGCGCCAAAGACGGTGACGAGCGAGACGAAGTACCCGAAAACGGTCGCAGCATCCTTGGTGGCGTTCATGAAGCCGAGAGCGATGAAGATGGACGAGAGGGCCACGGCGGGAATGGGCACACCACGCTTGTTGGTGCGTTCCATTATTTCTGGCGCTTGCCTGTCCTTGGCCAGAGCCCAAACAGTGCGTGACGCAAGGTAAATATCAGAGTTGGCGGCGCTGATAGTGAAGACAAGCAACATTCCATTGACGGCATCGGCGAGCTTGGTCACACCGGCACGCTGAGCGGCAACGGTAAAGGGGGATGCCACTATGCCCTAGTGTCAGCTTGGAACCTTGGCACGAATAGGGGTCGACACTTACATCCACCAATCCTCTCCCTTGTCGCCCTCAGCAACTCCGGGCTGTTGTAGGGGACAGCCATCCCCAGCACCAGCACACCAGCCACGTAAAAGAAGACGATCCTTAGCAATGTCTGATTGACCGCCCTGGGCACGTTCCTCCTCGGGTCAGGCGTCTCGCCAAAGGCCACACCAACCAGCTCGGTACCCAGGTACGCAAAGGTAGCCTGCACGATGCAAGCCCAGACACCCAAGAATCTCCCGGTCGAACCGGTGACGAAAAAATAGTCATCCTTCCAGCGCACGCTGTATTCGGCAAACGCTCCCGGGTCGGTCCAATACCAGAAGCCTGATCTGAACCCCGAGGGACTGCCTCCGAGAGAAATGATGAAGCACATCAGAATCAGCATGATGATGACAAGTGCCTTTGCAAGCGACATCCAGAATTCTGCCTCGCCAAAGAACCGTACGTGGATGAGCTGTTCTCTTTCATATCAGCATCCTTCGCCCACCCCCTGCCACTTTTGTCACAGAAAACAGAGCACTCACATTCAGCAGTATAATCACCACCCCAAACACCACAATCCACACACTAACATTCAGATCCTTGACCCAGTACTGCAATATGATGCCCGTCGCCGTCAGGTTGTTCGGCAGCACAATCACGTATTTGAAGAAGTAGTTCCACCCCGTCGCGAAGCCCATCGCCGGATCGACAAACCTCGTCGCGTACCCCGAAAACGACTTCTTGTGCGGCAGCCAGGCGCCCATCTCGCCGAGCGCGACCATGACGATGTAGACGACGAAGCCCATGAGGACGTAACCGATGAGGAGGGAGCCGGGGCCGAACTTGAGGGCCGTGCCAGTGCCGATGATGAGGCCGGTGCCGATTGCGCCTGCAATGGCCATCATATCTGAGGGGGTGTCAGCATTAGATTGGAGAGAGAAATGGCATGGGAGAAAGCACACTGAGTTGTCTTGGCCGCATCCCACGATGTAAATCATCTGGCCCTTCGACGCCCTCATCAACCATGCCGGCTTCTTCACTGCTGCTGGCATCTTGGACGGCGCCTGGTGCGATTGGTGGAGGGGGCGAGTCGGGATGTTTCTCGTCGATACCGCGTTTCCTGAAAAAGGAGACCATTTTGACGGGTGGATGCGAGGGCCTTTTTCGGCTACTCGCAATGGGGGCTGCGGAGAGGGACAAGTGAAATAGAGGAGAGAGAGAGAGGCAGAAAATGTGATAAGAAGCCCTGACAAATGAACGAGGTCGGGTTCTAAATGTAATATAGGACCCTCTGTCGGGTCGCTGCGTGGTTGCGCCAAATGATTGCGATCCTGTGCGACCTACCTACTTGGATGGGATATGCGCATGGCCTCCCCCGCCAATACCCGTCGTCAATGGCAGGGCTCGGTGTGCCGAAACGGAAAAAAGGTTCAGATATGGAAGTAACATGCGCATCAGATCACCGGGCAGGCAAATTCAGGAAGGCGGTGCGGGGAGATGGGGGGAGGACACCCTAAGACATAACAAGGCAGGGCAGGCAAGGGGAAAGACACCGCCAGACCAGATAAGGGAAAAGATGGGCGGGGGGAACGTTGAGTTGGATTTCTCATGTCTCTAGCACTGTCTTACTTTCACGAGATGGATGGTCGAGTGGGACCACCCGTCACGACGTTTGGCTCGGTGATGAGACGGGGGGTTGGTAACTTCCCAGAGATCGTGGTGGTGGCTCATTCCGAATCAAGATATCCCAAGGGACGTTGTTGTGAGGAGACTCTGTGGCGTCAGTTACTTCGGCCGTTTACGTCATACTCGTGAGCCAGATATGCAACTTTCTGGATTTGGCATGGCTTCGCGTCTCTGAAGTATGTCTAGCTGTCAGCAACAGTCGCATGCTCGTGGTTTATGCAAAAAGCGACACAAGAAACTGATGGCGTTCTGATGGAAGCAAGTTGAAGTCGCCAGCAGTGACGGGAGTGGGGGCTGTCTAGCTGTTAGCACACATCAGTGAGCCTTGCAAGGGTCTGGACCGTCGGTAGAAGAGCAACCTAAAGTGACGATAGTTTGTCGTCGGTTCCCAAAGCGGTTTATCCCTCCGCTCTCCCGGCAGAGAACATCACATCGTTGCGGCGCAGCTTGGCGAATCGAGTCAAGCTTTGATAGCGCAGGCTCGGCCAGGATCAAGCAAATGCCCAGAAAAAACGGGCGGGGCGGCGTCGAGGTCTGGCCAACCACTTATAACGCTAGGCCTATAAAGGAAGGTAGCTCCACACCACAGCCGTCACCAACCGACAGACAGACAGACGGGGAGTTTTCAAATTTCCAAAAATCTCCCTTTGATACAAAATGGGCGACATCGTCCAGCCGGCGTGAAAGCCGTCAACATAGCCCTAGCATGTATGAGACAATGAAAATGCGTACAACAGGCATCAAGGCTTTGGTGACAACATCGATGCATAGAGTCTAGAGGCACAGCCCCACCTTCTAAGCTGGCCATCGACAAACCTGCACAGGGCCTCCCATAGAGTTCCTTTACCGAGGGGACGTTTAGGTTGATGGATATGTTCGGTGTCAACAATGGGGTAGCAAACCGGGGGTCGTTAGCGAGCTCAGGCTTTGCAAAGACGATGTTGTTAGACTTGAAAATCTGAAAAATATCCCGGGGTCTGCGTCCGCACATGTACGTGATGCTAGCTAGTGCGTACAGGACAGCTTTTCATGCATCATAACAGCTGGAACTGCTTCTGCCAGCGAGACATCAATGTCTGTCAGTTAACATTCTGACGTGGCTGTACCTTGGGAGTCCTGGAACCTGTTTTTCACGCAACTCATGCTTGAACCTTGGCCGCTGCTTAGACCAGTACGCCAGGGCTTTGCGGATATGCCTGGATTACCTGCTCGCCCACTGCCTTCTGATCCAGTAGATCCTGTGCCTCTTGTACAGTAAGTAACCCTCCAAGCCTCACACGTGTTTTTTTTTGGCTCTCCGTCTCTTACTAAGCTCCTCATTGGCCTTACGCAGCGAAGAATTTTCTGCACAGAGAAGGGCTGCCTCGTGTATTATTGCCATTGCTCCCTTAGTAAACTGGTCCACAGCAACCAGCATTGAGGATAGAGAGCTGCCTTGGTGGTTGGAAATTCGAGTTTTAATAAGCTCTGACTGTGAGGTTGCTTCTCGAGGGTTGTGTGGTTTTTGGGAGACCCAAGGTAGTGCCGTGCCCGGCCTTGAGGATGGGGGTGTTGGAGTCCGGAGCCGTACATCCAGCTTGGAAAGCACCCTCTCTGGATCGTACGGCACAAGGCCAGCACCCGCAAAGTCACCCTGTATACTCTTCTCCATCATAGAGGCGAAGAAGACCTCGCGGAAGGCACAGAGGAACTCCAATTTGCTGATGTGTGTGATGTTCATCCGCATCAGCTGCTCAATCTGGCGGCTATACGCCTTCTTCAACGGTGAAAAACAACCAACATCCAATGGCTGAAGTAGGTGAGAGGAGTGCGAAAGCATACATAGTGTAATAATGTTGTGCTCCTGGCAGTAGGTTTCGAATTCTTTGGAGTGGTAACTCACGTGGCCGTCAAGGATTAACAGCCGATATTTGCCCTTCGTACGAGATGCCGTGTTGAAATCGAAGTGCTGAATCTAATCTATGCCTTTCTCATTGGTGGTCAGCCATTATCGGTTGTTGCAATACACCAGTCGGCCGGAAGGTTGCATTCTTGATACCAGTTGACGAGGTGGTATTGCCCGGCCAAGATGATGAATGGTGGGATAGCCCAACCGAGAGCATTCACTCCCTGAATAACTGTAGCCCATTCACGATTGCCAGGCTGGACTTGTTTAGCCTTGCCACGGCCATCTGAAGTTGTAACTACCATGATGGCGATAGTCATGCCCATCATAAACCCAGTTTCGTCGAAATTGTACGAATCGTCGTCGAGGAGCCGTATTTGACCTTGATATTGTATACAAGGGCAAACCACTCATGAATAACCTTTGGATCTTCGCACTTGGCCCTCTGATAGTCATATCTACGCGTAAAACGCACCCGAAGTTCTGACTGGCGTTTGACGAAGTTGTGAGCCCATCGTATACCAACAGGGGGCGCGTCACGTTCGCGTAGCAATCGGTTGGCCGTATCTTCCACGTGACAAAGCCGAGGATGGAACGCGCGTGTACATAGCTCAATAATGTATTGAAAAATCGTTTTCTCTTCCAAATCGGTAAGCTTGCGTGAGTTGGCTGGCATATCGCGCCGTGCAGGGCGACTAGCGCGTCGGTCACGAAGGGTATCCTTATTGAAAGTGTAAATCTTTGCTGCGGCTCGGTTGCTAAGCTTTAGCTTTCTTTGAATAGCGCCAAGCGCTAGCTGTATCCTAACTTCGTATGAAGCAATTTCCATAGTTGGTAGTAGAGGAATTTGGTGTTTTGTGCAGAGGAGATGCGTCGCGTCGGAAAGTGGCTAACTCGCTTGTCTGGCTGACTCGTTTATCACGCACGTTACGGCTTAGAGAATCACTTACTGCAGAAGAGGCACAAGATCTGGCTGACCAGAAGGCCATGGGTGAACAGGTAATCCAGGAAACACGACAAAATGGTGGTAGTGCAGTGGTCCCGTACAAAGGTTCGGTGCTGTGGCGTGTGCAGTAAGCCTGGCTATGATGCACTTAGATGCCAGGAGGCTGCAGAATCGCCCAGCTCATCTATGTCTAATTCAATTATCATTATTTCTTAATGTAGTTGTATTGTAATTGAAGATAGTTGTTATGGGTTGGTGGAAAAGTAGTCGCTCGCTTATCGCGCACGTTAATGGAAAGCCGAGCAGGGCAAAAGTTACCAAATTCATGATTGTTGGTGTCGTGTCCATCCTGTCGCTAGAGATTCTATCGAAAACAAACACATATACGAGAGGGGGGCCACTATTGTGACGAACCCCTGATCAGACTCTGAAACGGATACTAGGTTGAAGGCTGCTTCTGAATAACGGTTCGGTGTAGCCAAAAGGTACACAACAAAGATCACAATAGTCTCTCAATAGTGCTTGGTCCTAAGAACTAACGATGTGAATGGCATACTATGGAACTGTTTACAACCAGCCAGTTCCTCCGTATATATAGACCTCCTGCCAAGACTCCCATCAACCTGGATCGAAAGAATCGAACTTCGATTCTTTCGATCCATTTCTGATTGTTCAAGCCCAGCTCCTAAATGATTGGACAGGAGTGTCTTCGAGCCCTATTGGCTCTCGACTCCCAGGACCCAGAATTATCCCTTGGGTCGTGACAACTATTCAAACTCTGTTCTCTTCTTACAACTGAACTGAAAGCACTGCATATCCATCTATGCATTTTAGCTCCCCAGAGACACCTACGCCCTTTGGTTAGGACATGTGCTGCTTGAGAAAGGCTTGCGGTTTAAAAGTATCCGTCCCAGACGGTATTGGTACCCAGGGTACCTCCCGAGGTAAAGAGATAGCTAGCACTATGGTTAGGGCGAAGTCAGTCTCATGTTCAATTACCTCTTAATCTTGACATATGATGAGCACAGTATCGCACCAAGGAAAAGAAGCTAATCTGAAAGTTGGTTTTAGGGGTGAGGATAAGCGGTAATTGGTGGCCTGACATGCGTCGACTTTCGTTCAAATTTATACATGCGTCCCCCCTCACTCCACGTCACAGTCAAACCGTGACCGATCACTTTCACTTCAAGTTGTTCCGTGGCTGATAAATGGCAAGCCCCATGCGTTTACAGTTCTCGGAGGGCAGTACAATCCATTCATTTTAGTTACCTCCATTACTGCAACTACTGGTCACCCCTGACCATGTTCTCTACCTATCCCTAGGACAAATCCTATTTCATGTGGTGTCGCCCTTCACACCCCTCTCACAGGCATATCTATTGCTGAAACTCGACACTGCTAGAGCCGTGGCACCGTAGAAAATGGCAAAGTCCGATGGAGCCGCATGTTCATCATCATCATGCGGCTTCGGCACAATGTTTCCGTCCGCTTCCATGTCGTAAACGTGAATCATGTCCGGCGTGACAAGATCGCCGACCCCACCTTGCCTCTTATCAACCAGAGTGATGTGAATGAGAACCCCGGCCGACTGAATGTTTTGTTTGACCAAGTCACTGGGGGTGATGAGGCTTCTTCGTCCGCTTCTCGAACGATGGTTTCGCATGGCAAAATACCAGCAGTGACACCACCGGCGATCGTGCTATCTGGCTTGTTGGAATATGTACTACCCGTTGGGCTGCGGCGAGGGACCCATATCTTGATGCCGCTTGGTGTACGGGTGTACGCTGTGAGATGGGCGCCCTGACTGATGCTCCCCAACAACGGCACGTTACTCGTACTCCTCGCCCTTGGGTGGGAAGATCCTTCTCCTGGCAAGCGGTAACCACCTTTGCAAAGGCGGCGTTGAAGGCTGCGAATGTGTCTTGGCCGTTTGAACTGTCCAGAACCTCCTTGGTTTTTTGCGGGTAATCCTGAAGTCGCTAGTCCAAGGTGTCTTTTCTACGACGGCCGGGAACAAATGATCTTGAGGGCGGTCATCCTTGGGTAGATAAAGTTTGATAGAGCGGTTGGAAAACTGACGGTTTGTATGGGCAACTGCGAATAGGTGGGAAGTCAGTGTGTATAGCAATCGCAGTGCTGACTGGAACTGTATACCTGTCCTTGAATGCGATGAGATCTAGCAAAGTCGAGGTGGCCACTACTTTCCAGCGGGTGACAGGCGACAGCCCAGGTCAGTTGCGCGCTGTGCTGCCCTTAGCCAAGTGGGAATTTTTGATGAGACACAAATCTATTAGTACTGTATGTGTAAGGTATACCTTATCTATTCTAACCAACGATTTACACTACATCTACCATGTCCGCATCTCGAAGACGCTCTTCTTCGACCTAAACAGCAATAGCCTTGAAGTCATCGGCGTAGAAGTACAGATAAGGCAGGTTGCTGGGATTGCGGAAGCGGATCTCGAGCTCACCCTGGCCCGTCGAGTCCGTGGTAAACTGGATGCCGGTGGGACGAAGGAAAGCGGCACTGTTGAGACATTGGTTGGCGGTACCGACAACAACGCCGTTGTACAAGACCTGAATGCCCGTGGTGCTATCGTAGTTGAGGCAGCGGTAGAGGAAAGAGACAGCATAAGTGGTCGACGGGCGTCCGTCAAAGGTTTCGCGTACGGCCACATACCCGCTGCCAGTCTTGGGTGGGTAGGCGCGAATGACGATGCGACCACCCGCACAATCGGTTGCCGATGAGCATGGGTTGACACCGTTGACGATCTGAACTTGGCCACCTGTGGAAGCTCCCGTATCGGTCCAGGGAAGAATATTGCCGGTCGTCAAGTAATCCTCAAATCCGCCGTTGACGATGACATTAGGAGGGATAGTGACCGCGGGGGCCGGAACAGAGACGGTTACCACCACATTGCTTGTGACGGTTTCGGTGACGGTGCTCTATACGATGATGCAAGTCAGTGAGGTCTCAACATGAAGGACGGCACTTCAACACCACGAACCTCGGCTTCAACAACGGTAGTAGAGACAGCTGTCTCGAACACGGTCACGGTAGACGTGGTGGCTGTTGACAGGAGGCAGCTGCAGGCTTTGCTGATGCGATCATCGTTGGAGGAGCACTGGGAGACAATAGTATCTGTCGGATCTGGCAAGGCCAGGTCGGCTTCGGTGATGGTCGGAGCACGCTTTTGGAATATAGTTGATCGATCGCTGCCGGTCCTGTATAAACCTGTATGAGCAAACAGTTGTCTCAGAACAGGGAAGATTACGTACACCGTGAAGGTTGCTGTTGTGACAGTAAGTGTCGTCAGGGCCGTCTCGACGCTGACCAGAGTCGAGGTGACTGTTTCAACCTCGGTGACGGTTGTGGTAGCGGGTTCCAGGGCCAACCACGAAGAGCAAAAAGACTCTCCAACAGCAGGGTCTGCAGCGATAGCACCCAGACACTTTTGGGAACCGCACTTGTTGGTACAAGCCGCGTTGGCCACGCCGGCCAGAACGCCGGCACCGATGCAGAGCAACCAAGATCTCATATTGTCTGTGCACCGATATTCACTGGTATAAAAAAACGAACGGAAGTGTTCAAAAAAATGAACTATGAAACAGAATGACCAAAAATGAGTGACGCAGAGAGAGCTCTAGAAGAGAAAGACAACAAAGCAAAACCCGATGGACTTTTGCCACTTATCAAGCAGCCAACGCTCTTTGTCATGGCTGCGAAGCATGCACTATTGAGTGGGTTAAAATTTGATGGATCTGTTTGAGCCGCACTATTGACGTCGTGGCTGTAAACAGTCATCCTCCGAAGCCCAGTCAGCTTCGATCCACCCCCTGACCCAGCTGAGAAATCCCGAACATTTTGATGGGTCTAGATCTCGACAGGGGTCAGATCTGGAGTGTTCCTTCCGGCCGGTCGGAACCGAGATCCACCCCTACTCCACCGGCCAACCATCGACATCGGATTTGCCATGGATGATTGAGCTTCTTTCCCCAAGGATCAAAGACATGGCATTCCCCTTTCAAAGTCTATCTGAGGAGGGTACCCCCTGAGCTTGAAATTCATGTATTATGCATGTCGCGAATCGAGCCCCTCTAGCAAGGCCCACTGCTTGTCAACCCTATTGGTAGGACCCTTTTCAAGCTGTGCCTCAGCATGTCGGTTTCTGGGTTACAAAAATCGAGACGGAGATTCGCCCTAGTATGCCCGATACAGCTACCTACCACGGCGTACTAAGTAAACAAAACCATGGGACTGCTACCCCCCCCTTCAAATATAGTAGAGAGCAGCCAACTAATCTATTCCGTCGGGTACGGGCAGGCTCTATTGTCAAGACGTAGCTCAGAGAGCTACAAACAGGTCTCGCGGCAGCGAGATGCAGAATCTTTCTAGTCGTATTGGCCCGTGCTCAGCACGGCCAAGCTCCATCAGTGCAACCGCCGTGACACCTAATTTCTTTTTCAAAAAGACAGCTTCATAGCCAAGTTGGACTTCCCATAGCTCGCAATCCCATTCGTCACCGGAGCTCTGGTATATACGGACATCTGGATCAGACGGGTAACGAACTGCATAAGGGCCAATCTTCTCGGGGTGCCTGATCTTTATGTAGCCAGAATCTCTCCTCCATCCTCCCCTACCTATCCATTCTGTAATTTCCTCTAGGCCCTCATGTCTCAGACTGTCTACCAAGTGATAAATTCCTGCAAGCCAAACATCTTCCCTTTGATCCTCTGCCCTTTGGATGCATGGGCCTAGCACGGGCTTGTTGTTCTGCCTGAACCAACTCGTATCGCTGTCGACATCAATGACCTCCAAAACTATCTCGCGTTAATGTCCTGCCAAGCCTGGTTGGTTAAACGGTGGGCGAGGACGGCGCCGTCCTTCTTGTCATCGCGATAAAGCATCGATGTGATAAGTTGGTCTTCTGGATAAGGTCCATGTCGGTTACGGTAAATGCGCTTGCGTTTGTTTGCGTAAACGATATAATTCAAATCCTCACGGTCGCTGTGGTTATTGCGGAACAGACCCGCAAAGAACATTCGATAGGCGCTTGGTCGGCAGACTCCCTGCCTTCTGCCGCAGATTTCTTGCGGAATGCGATCTGTAACGGTCTCAAGGTAGTATATTGCAACTAGCTAGGCCACTCTATGAGTACACTGAACTTGGAGAGAAAAGGAAAAGAGAAAGAGAAGGTTTGACAACATGAGCCTCTGATATGGATGAGCGCGTTGGCCAGTGCGCAGTGATAGAGGGTTCTGGTGTAGTGGTCTGTGCGTGTGTGTTCTGGGAATAGCTTCATCAAGGCCGAGGGTTGCCGAGGTCCATGCCAGGGCTCATCCCGTTACACGATCCCAGCTAGACACTCTTTATACTCTGACCTATCGACAATGTGACCATTTGTGAGGAACACTGATAGTTTTCCGCATAGCTTGCCCATCATCCGATTCCCAAAGCCAGTCATTGCATAGCTTCAGAGAAAAGACCTCATGAGTGTTGCAATCTTCGTATTTGATATCTTCCTTGGCTCGATATTTCTCAATCAGTTTGCAGGTTGATATGAATATGCCGATTTCTCTCGGGGATTATGAGAGTAGCTCTAGGAAATCCGCCCCGGTGTGCTGGCAGGTTTGCATCAAGTTCAAGGTTTGTTTCAAGGGTGAGTATATCATGAAACCTTTCTTCGTACAAAAGCTTCCGGTTGTGAATCAATGGCCTTCGAAATGTTTCACGCTTGGCTGGGACTTACCTACCCTAGAGAAACGCGACTGTGGCCTTGACATACTCAAAGCTTTGGCCAGGAATATCGGTGTCTGGGTTGAAGTAGACATATGCGGGTTCCGGGCATCTGGGAAAGCTGTTGTTGGATCGCAGCAAAAGACGATGGTACATCTTGATGCCATGTTTCCGGGACTCCATGCAAAATTGGAATGTGGAAGGTGGTCGACTGAGCTTCCAGTTGACTTGTGGTTGGTATTTAGGGCCATCGATGGGTCCTGTCGAGTTGTCAACAAGGTGCCCAGCAACCACACCACTGGGTACGATGGACCGGCAAGCAATTGAATCTCACAGGGAATCGGCGGGTATGAAAGGTTTTGGTCAGCAGGAGCGTTGGGATTGCGGTCCGCGACATTCGCCTCCATCAGGCGTGATCTGTTGCCCTCAAGAGACGGAGCTTCGTCCCATATCATGCCGCGGATTTCAAAGGGTGGATGGCAAAGTCTGTGAAAGCTTGTGGCCATTGTCAACTGCGCTATGACCAGAGACCCCTAACCTTGTGTTAACAAGCCAACGCATGGCAGTCATCTGGAGCATACCCTACCTGTCACAGGTCAACCACCCTGGCCTGGATCACAACCAACAACACAGTGAACTGCGAGTTCTGAGCCAGTTGTTGGAAGGTGAAACAAGCAACAGGCTACGGGCGGCAGCAGCAGAGGCATTATTGGCTCATGTATAATCAAAGGGATGTACTGGACTTAGTAGATACCTGAGGTCATCACAAGCACGGACCACTTTGAGAGAGATAAATACATGAGCAGAAGAGCACAAAGGCCTTTTTGTGTCCGCCGCTGTCCGAGGTGGTGGTAACTGAAATTGTAACCACCCGTGACTTCAAGCTTTCGTGGCCTTCGATTAAGCGGCGTCTGATTAATAAGATAAGACTCGTTATTCATTGCGTTGGGGAAGACACATGTTTGTGTGCTCCTGCCGTTTCTTCAAAAACTTTGCAACTCCACCAATTGCTTCAGAACTCCCAGACATGCGTGATATTGGGAGCCTGCGACCATCCTGCGATGAAGGAAGACAAGTAACTATTTGTCACCTGGCTGGTGTCCACATCATTCGCCCGTCCGCTATGAAGGAGAAACTGATCCATGAATGAGAACAAATCTGCCTGTCCTGACGCAGGGAACTGGCAGTGATTGTGGCCCCCAATCATTGAAAATCCCATACTACTCTGAACACCGATACCGCTATAGACCATCCGCCCAGCCTTCATGCATCCAGTCGTGCTCCACGGCCAAACATAGTCAATGTTATTCTCAATCACATACAGCCCCCTTGGAGCCACGAGCGCAGCCAAAAAGTGATGGTCAGCGGGCACGGAGTTGATACTCCTCCAGTTAAACTTCCGAGCGAACCAAGTGGCTTCTAGGGTTGGGTCAGACCAGCATCCAGGTTCAACAGCCCCGCATTGGCAGCAATTTCTGGGTCTGCCACGGCGCTGAATTTCTTGGTTCATCATCCGCCAGCATGCCGCTCCTCCGCCTCCAGACTCTTGAGGGATGGTCAGAGCAATGCGCTTCTCAAATGCACCGACGACAAAGGCCCCCTTTCCGTTCCGGCTGCAGCCGGTAACTCCCAACCGCGAAGGGTTGATACCTGTCTTTGCCGCCCCGAGTTGCTCCAAGGCATCGATGATCCTGCCGACACACCAAGCCCACGCCATCAAAGACCCTGCGCTGTGGGAGGAACCATGCAGATCGTAGAACTTTCCCCTGCCGCGACTGCCTTGTCCTGCTTGGAACGCACATTCATCATTATTAAAAATGATTTGGTGAATGGATGATGGCACAGGAATTAGAGAGCCGCCGAGAGCGATGATCGCAGCGCTACCAGACTGCGAGGCCGGGGCGGCGTTGTTATCCAGAGCGGATGGCACCATTCTCACAGACCAGGTTACAGACTTGCTGCCGACTGCGACAGTGATGTTCATGCTAGTTCCTGTCTCGGCCCAGACTGGTGTTAAGGAGTCCGGAGCGGGCGGGAGATCGCCGAGTTCGAACTGCTGGAAGATCCTGCTTATTTCTCTCTGGCGGCAGGTGAAGTCGGCTGCGGTGGAAACAGGTTTGCCGTCAATGAATTTCCAGGGGTCCGGCAGTGTTGTTGTGGAGACTTCAGAGTAAGTGTCTGGAAGGAGGCATGGTTCTCGGTGCTTTGGGAAGGTTGGCGATGGAGGCGCGGCCAGCACTAGAGCCGGCTGAATTAGGAGCAGATAGAGGGTCAACATTGCTTTGGAGCACCGGCGGTTTGAAGTCTGTAAATGGGACTTGACAGAAGCGTCAGTAGACTTGAAGGATGACAGAGATATATGATGGCAGCCGTATTGTTGAAATGGAACTCTAATGGCTTTAGGGAGGGTAGTTAATCTGCTTTAGAAACACCATCGTTGGTTTGTTGGTTTGTTAGCAAGGCAGATTTGGACAGGAAGGATTTAGCAGCAGATTTTGCCGCGAAGCGAAACGCAAAACCTACCATGGCTGAATATTTTCGATATCAACATACCTGAGGACTGCAACATGCCATGGCTGATCAATACCTATGAGTGTCAGGTCATAATTCTAGTTGTCTTCAGGTACCTAGACACTCCTGCCGTCTCCTCGCACCCTCAGCTTTTTCGCTGTCTCCACCCACCTTTTAGGCAATAGGTGGCATGAAGGGCATGCCTTTAATCCCTGCTGAGGTTACAATATGAACTGCAAGACATCACATTGGCTATTTGCTTGTTACTTACTAAGCCTATTGTATCCGTTTGCTTTCACAAACAGACTTCCTTTGTGCAACGCTTTGGCTGTACCCCTAGAGGTTGCTGGGCCAACCTACTAAACACCAGAACATGCGCCAAGCAGCCACCACCCACCTCAAAGCCCAGAAAGGGATGTGGGAAAGAGATCGAACATGACGCGATATTACAAAGTTATCGTTATTTACTATCGTTACAAGTATTCCTGTACACACTGGCACTCCTACAGTATACTTGACAGCTTTCAGGCCGACAGCAAGGATGGCAGCTTTGTTGAAAACCTAAAAGGTTGAGAGGGCAGCCGCTCGGCTATAGCATGGTTAAGGCAGAACATCACCACCAGAATGTTGGACCAAATAGTAATCTCTTTTATTGTGCATGTTAGGTGGTGAGATGATGCATGGTTGCAACCTTTGTGCAGAGGCTGAAGTTGGGGTTGATGAGTGCCATGAGGCGGGGGCGAAAACCTTGATAGCTTGAGGACCCGCTCCAATACTCGGCAAATTTGAGAGCACTTGTGCATGGTGCAGTGTCAAGTGGGAGTATATACCGGTGTTTAAGCTGATGCTTCAATTCCTAAAGTTTGTATCGATTTTTACATGTGTTAAGCCCTCATAGGCAAAAAGCTGGTCAGGGGATCCCCCCCCTGGTTTCCCACTTGCCCTAAAGACTTCAGGTTCAGCTCCTGGAGTGAAGTCGTCAAATCCTTGTTCTTTTTTTCTTTTTTTTGGTATCTGTTTTTCCCCTTGCGTCAGCTAGCAACTGTAGCAGTGATACAAAACAAACCTCATACAAGAAGACGGACTTTCGAATCGCTTATTTTCGATCCATGATGTTCTAGTCAATCAACTTTAGGCTTTCACTCAACGCTTGGACCTAATTCTCAGGATTGCACTCATGTCCCCCGGAAAGGTAGCCTCTAAAACTTCAGCCTCTAAGCCATATCCCGCAATAGTGTCGTGGCAATGGTATGCAGTCCTCACACTTGGAATTACTGAAATACGAAGAATTGTCGTCGATATTGGTACCATTCAGAAGGCGTATTAAGATTACAAAGCATACTCTAGTAAAACAGTGTACCGACCTCGGCCCTTTCCCCAGACTCCCCAGAGCATGAGTGCCGACCGGAAAATCACCAACCACACATCGTTTCCTTCAACCATCCCCTTGTTACTACTGACTATTCCACGACACGACACACACACACACACACACACAAGACTCGGGTATCATCAACACCAAAAGCCAAATAACAAAGAAAATACCTATGCCAAAAGCAAGTCAGTGGCAGCTCAATCAGGAATACCGTCAAGAAAACAGCCCACCCACCATCTTGATCACCGTCCCTCTTCGCTACTCCCCACTCTCGCACGCCTCAACGATCCCTAAGCCTGGGCAGTGATAACAGTAGTAGTTGCTCCCTTCCCGACTTCCTCGTCCTCCCTCTTCACCTCCTTCACCTCATCCTTGTCCTCGTCATCCTTCTTGGTCGCCGTCTCCTCCCCCTCCGGCACAGCCTCCAACTTGGTTTTCTTCGCCTTCTTCTTCTTGTCCTTCTTGTCGGCCGCGCCCTCCTCGCCTTCGGCGTCGCTCCCCTCGGCGTCGGTCTTCTTCTCGGCTCTTTTGACGCTGCTGAGGCACCCAAAGAGGGACTTGAAGACGGCGGCGAGCTTCTTGAGAGGGTTCTTCTTCTTCTCCTTGGTGGAGGAAGCAGAAGAGGAAGAAGAGGAAGAGCTGGAGTCCTCGTCGTCTTCGTCGGACTTTTTGGCCTTCTTTTCCTTCTTCTCCTTTTTAGCCTTCTTCTTGTTGTCGGCCTTGGTCTCCTCAGTAGCGGCGGGCTCCTCGGCTGTGGTAGCCTCGCCAGCAGGGGCAGCGGCGGTCTCCTCGGTGGAAGCAGCAGCGGCGGGCTTGGACTCTTCAGCGGTGGTAGTGGTGGTGGCAGCAGCCGAAACACCGTCGAGGTTGAGCTCGAGCTTCTGTTGTTCTTCGGCCATTTTTGTGATATGTAGAGGTAAAGACTGTGGGAGAGAAAATTCAACTCGAAGGTGAGCGTGAGGTTGGGAAAAAAGGTAAAAAGAAGGGAATGAAGGAATGAAGGAGATGGAGAGAGAATGAAGGAATAAAGAAGAAGCAGAAGAAGAAGAGTTTCGTCCAGAACAAAAAGAGGCCAGACATGACAGCTAAAAAGGGGGGAACGGGGGCCCTTTGCGTGGAGCCTCAATCTAACATCACCTTTTTAGTTTGTCATTCCTGCTGGGACCCGCTCTCACGCTTTCCCTCCCCCCCCCCCCCCCCCCAACACCTTGTTCACCACGGCCGGCTGTCAAAATTACCCATATCACGTATTTGCCAAATGGTAATCTCGGTCGGATGGTGAATAGCTTCGTCGTCGCGCGAAACTGGCAACGACCCTGGAAATTGGATTTGTTTGGGGTGATACCAACACGCCGCTGCCATCTCGGCAAACAAAATGTTGTCAGCTCTCGCAATCTCACCACAAGTTGAACAGATATATACCACTCCGGCGATGCGACACCACCCAGCCGCCCCGTACACCGCTCGGCCTTTGCATCGACCCGGAAAACGCAATCTGGCACGGACAAACAGTGCGTGCCAACGACAGCTCTCACGTTGTGGTTGACAGCTGCGCCAAGCCCGACTTTTGCTGGCGCTATTCACCATGTCAATATTTGCCAAGCAAATGGTTCCAGAACGCGTGCCGGAGCACCCCTGGATCCACTTCTTGCGGTGGGAAACCCCGGGTCGGGACCCCCGATCACGTTAGTCAGGGGCATCTTCCGACTGCGATCGTGGGACACCCGAGATCGTGGATCAACATGATCGTCGCGGGAAACAAAAATGTTGAACGGCGTGAATGGTAATCATTACTCGCTTGTGAGTTATGCTCGCCACGCTGTGTACACATGTAACGTTAAGTTCTTATCATAACATCAAATGGTTTCCCCACCATCACCATCACACTTGCTTTCATCACGACTGTTCTTCCTTGCCTTGGTCTTCACCCTCCACCTCACCTCCCTCGGGCGCCTTCAACTTCCCATTTCCATTTCTCTCCCGAGCCCCGTCACGACCCGTCATCTTCCTGCCAAACGACTTCTTATCCTCATGCCCGACTCCCTCCCATGTCCTCGTGTCAGGGAGTCCGTACGTGCTGATGCCTCTCCCCCATGTCGTCCATGAAAACGTCCACCTCACCACCTCTTCCGGCACTTTCCCACCCTCTGGCAACATATCCCTCCAATCTTTTGGTTTGTCCCGGTGGATGAGGTACCCGCCTAGATGGCGATGCCAGATATCTGGTGGTCTTTGATCGGGATATCTTCCTTTGCGGGACGCATCTGGGTCGCGAGTCCAGTGGGAGGCGATCGACAGCTGGACTTGACGTTCAATGCCTCGGTGGCCTGTGATGGTGGTTATATCGTTTGCCCATCCGTATAAATAGACGGAGCGGTTGAGGAAGGAGAGGTCGCCGGATACGCCTAGCGCCATGGGAGGCAGGCGGCCGGAGGAAATGAGAGAAGGTACATCGGATTGGACGACATCTGGGACGATTTGAACCGGAAGATGGAGATCATCAGGAACAGGAACGGTGGACCATTTTTGAAGGGATTGCCGCAGGTCGTCTACCAAGGGTGGTGAGCTGGTTGAGTCGGTTGACGGTGGAAGGATGAAGGATGCGCGGGTCTCTTCTGAGTGTGTTGAGATGGCACTGGTGAGTTTGCGGAAGTATTTCGCGGCGAATTCGGTGCAAACTAGCTTCTTGCCTCTCAAGGCGGGATAGAGCACTGTGGCCAGGATGTCTTGGCGAGACACGAGCTCGTTATTGTCGGTTTCGTGGTCGGCAACCGAACGGGTGATGATTTCTTGTTGGACAAGAGGCTGCAAGGGGATGGGGCCATGATGGAGATCTGTGACGAGAGCCACGAGCGCGCTCGGGTCCAGGTTGACGGTCTCGGTAATGGTGTTGCAGTCATCTGGGGAAACCACAAGGTCGCGTTCGTGAACTAGTGTTTGGATAGCCGTCTCAAGAGGAGGAGGGTCATTGACGAGGAACGGGCTTCCCGCGCAGCTGACATCGACCTTGACATCGGCTCCGCCAACTTTATACTTGATGTGGCTGAGCACTCTGTCAACAACGGCCGATTGTCCTTCTTGAAGGCCAGCCAAGATCAAGTGTAGGTGACGGCAGTGATTCCACCTCGCAGCCAAGATAATCTTGGAGACTGCATCCACGAATTCGGTATGTCCCAACCCATTTCCTTCATTGATATCATCCTCCTCCCTTTCATCGTCGGAACTAGCATCGCTTTCCCAGCCCTCTGCCATGACTTGATACTCGAGCGTCCTGGCGGAAATGGAGAGGAACTTTATCCATGTCTTGCCGTTATCCACCACGGCATCAACAGTGATAACCTTTTCTTGGAAATATTGGTCCTTGTACGCCAGCCATCCGCTCCCACTCTCCACCGCGATGCGAGGACTCCTAGGGAAATCTTTGTTGATAGCCACCAGCCCGCGGCATTTTTTGACGAAGGACCATCGGTCGTCCCAACAGCAGGACTTGATACCCATGTACTGCGCCGCCGAGATGTTGCTCCCGCTATCAGATTCCGTGTTTCGTTTTTGGACGACCTTGAATAAGGCACGCTGCTGGACCTTGAGAAGAGGGTATAGGCCGTATATGGGACGGGATGCGTCCTTGGCAGCGTTTGCGAGGGTGCTGAGCTCGTCTATGCACGCTCTCCATTGGGCGAGGAGGGACTCAATGTAGTTGTCCAGCTCTAAACCTGGCTCCAGTTCTGCAAGTTTGGCTGTTGGCTTAGTGCGAATTGGTACTTGTAGATTGGAACCCAATGAGGGACCCGCTGCTAGTGATGATGTTGAGTCGTTGTGCCCTGGCGATGACCCAGTGTCAGTGGAAGATGGTGCTCTTTGGTTCGCAGCCATTTTTGAGGCGTTTGTATCACCCGGACTCAGTAAGGCGGCGATACGCGTAATAATGATAATGGTCTGAAGCTTTTGGTGAATGGAGCGGCAGTGAAAGTTCAGAAAAATAGAGGGGCAACTCTTGGCATCCAACTATAGCTTCGCAACAGAACCAGTGGCTGCTAGCCACATAGAACACAAACTTTACACAGTCTTCACAACGAGGATGGAAGGCGCGATGGCAGAGTGGTCTAATGCGTGAGACTTGAAATCTCATTTCTTCGGAAGCGTCGGTTCAAATCCGGCTCGCGTCGTTTTTTTCGTGTTAATGGCCTTTTACAAGTCCAATCAGCTGATTTCAGCTCCGATTGCATCTGTTGTGCATTTTTTGGGTCCAAAGTGGACATCGTGGATAACTCGTGCCAGCCTACCGGAGCTGCCAGGCAACAACGTCTTAGCGCCAAAATCTCACAGGCAACAATGCTCCTACAACATCCACCCATTTTGCAATTATCTTCTATAAGATGAGCCTCCAGGATCTAGTGGATGATGATGAAAATTCTGCAATACCTGTGGTCGATACTGATACTCCATCCAAGAGCAAGATATTGCTACAATGTCTGTTGCCCCCCCCCCCGGGGCGCACAAAGGCGATATTTACATCAGATGCACTTGCTAACCCTTTGACAGGAAGACCCAACGTGACGAGAAGACTGTTGATCTCGCTCAGCTTTTACTTAACTTGGATGTGGAGGCTTCAGTCAACTTAAAGGGCTCTAATGACAACTATTACGTCGCTGTTACTGTTGAGGTCAACGAAGATGGTGTGCGTGCCCACATGGTCGATATTCACGGACAGAAACCTTTGCTCTCATGCAAAACATCCTGGCCATTTTCGAAGAGACTGAGATGGACTCGCAAGCGCCAAATCGACGACATTAAACAGCAAATGCGCACTTTGGATCTACGAAGCTTGCTGTTCCTTCGGTTCGTCCGTTATCTTACGCTGCAGGATGACGCGCTGAGTGGAGAGCGAGGAAAGACAAAGTATTGGTTAAGAAAGGCCAACTGGCGTCGAAAGGAAGACAGCCAGTGTGTTGAGCTATGTACCACCACTCTTGTAGGTCAGCATCACCGCAAGGGTCGCCGCTTCGCAAATCCACAAACCTCCAACAACACCGCCCGGTTTTATGTGATTGAGGAACCTACTTTGGAAAGCGGACCCTCGAACCGCTTTATCATGGCGTTTCCGATCTGTCAGTATGGAGTAGGCCAGTGGACAAAGGACGAAGACAGCTTTTCCTTTACCCACAAAAAACCCAGTCCGTTCAAGGTGAATTTCCACTCTGGTCGACTGTGCGAGTGCAACTTGAAGGCTGACATCTGGATGGCGATAGTTCCTTATGCACGCAGACAGATGGGGTGCACCCTCCCACACAAAATCTCCTTGCAGAATCCACCAAGATCATAAGATGACGGACTTCCATACGCGGGCCATGGCCAAAGGATTCAAGAAGCTGTCTGAGATCCCTTCCCTTCAATATACCTGGATGCAGTATCTTCCTTCCATGGATATTCTTCAAAGATATGATGCACTACAAGGAGGTGGAGTCTGCACAACACTGCCTCGTTGGCTCTCCCTTCTCCCTATTCTCGAAACTGAAAACGACCCTGGTCGAAATCAGCTCCACGCCATCACCGACCTTCGTCTTAGCGTCGAGGAAGAGCTCGATCCTGCGAGCAAAGACTTGGTTCCAGACGTCGCGAGCGCACCTCTCATGTTTCCCATTTCCCAGAATCCTCGATCCCGGCCTCCAAGCCCCCGAGTAACAAGGCGTCGTAGCAGTAACCACCCCGCAGCTGCTGACCCAACGACTTCTACTATTACTGTACCCCTATCATCTAAATACCGCCGCAGTGATCTGGAAACTCTGATGAGAGACTACGCGCTCAACCTCCTCTCAGAAGCGACGGTCACCTCTCACCTTCAATCGCTACTTAGAGAAAGCAAATCTGCCACCTGGTATACCAAATTCTTCTTCCTTCGCCCCGAATATGAAGCCCTTCACTCTAGGATTGCGCGATTTCTATTGCTGGCATACACAAAGAGGGTCGAAAGCCCTGGGTTCCAAGCTACCCACCATGACGGATGCAGAAAGCTCATCGAATCTATGCCCTTCATCCCACTCGCGTCTGGGAAGCTGCTGTCATTAGAGGAATCAAAACGCTGTGCCGTGCATGCTCCCGAGGACACAAAAAGATGGCCGTTGGTGGACCCAGGCATGGACTTGAAGCAGCTACCCATCCAGGTTGTGCATCCTGGCGCATGGAATAATCAAGATTGTCGAAAGTTGTTTGACGTGGTGGGGTGGATCAAGCCCATCGGGCATCAAGAGAGGATGAGATTAGTGGCAAAGGCGGAACAGGAGGAAATACAGCGAGTGCCTTTTGGGGGAGGCCTTTTGGTGTCAAGAAGGGTGATCTCTAATACTGCATGGGGATTTGGGTCTTGATGTTGTTGGGGGGGAAGGGGGGTGGGAGAGGCGAATCCACTTTTCAGGGGTTTGTTTAGGTTTACTTGGGCAAGACTGAACTGATCAAGGTCGGCATTCCTGGAATAAACGATCAATGACAACATAACCAAAAACTCTTAGTTTTATCGTGAGACTTGAATACCTAGTTAACCATAAGAATGATGTGTCTCGGTGGCATTATGGTGCAACCGACCAGTCAACGAATCTGGTGTGTCTTGACAAGGGTGTAATGCGCAAAGCTTTTTATCGTTCCCAGTTTGCGTCCCTTTTGAACGATTAAATCCTTTCCTTTTGATAGATGTGAAGGTTGCTATTCCCATCTTCACGCTTGTGAGATTCAGTATAATGTAAAATTGAACACTCTCAATCACAAGGGAGGCTGGAAGACAAGAAACCATGAATGAATATACCCATGAATTGTCACAGAATGACCTGTGCCTTGGTTAGGGTGACTACCATTCTGGTAGTTCCCTCGTGTGGGTCAGTCGCAGTATATCCGTAGCCTCGGGGAGTCACCATGCTATCTCTCCCCGTGCCACTTTGTAGTTAAATGCAAGACCATAACAATGGTCCAAAATCAAGGGTTCCGAATACTCACCTGTGATTGAGAGGAATCGAATTACATTGCAGTAATTACATAGCCCGCCTTGTTAAACTCTGTCCCGGTATCATCATCCACCCACCACACCACAGGGAAAGATGCAGGCTGAAGTCTTTGAAATTCAGAAATTGACTACCTCATCTAAGTACTTATCCAGAAGAAATGGGCCTGTGGTAAAACTTCTGAGCTTCTCAGCTGCTGAATCTAGAAACATAGGTGTACTGAGCAAAGAATCCCACATGTAACTCTGTTTGGGTAGGTACTCAACCATTGATAATAAGCAATTGACTCATTATGGAGGCTCTAAGATAAATTTTGAAAGAAGTGGTTAATGCAGAGAAGATGGTAAACAAGGACAAGGGCTTGGATTTTCCAAGAGCAACAGAGCGAAATTGAGAGAAGATCATCGTGGGCCTCTTTCCCCCGTATTTAACCCCTCCATGGCGAGGATGAGCATCTGAAGGGCCCATGCCGAGATCAGCTAGGGCCCCACTGTCTTTCACATAATTGCTGTCAACATCAACCTACAACCTACCGAAGAATCATTCTCTGCGCGAGTCATCTCAAATTCCATGTCCTGTTCACTCTCCGTACCCATTAATAGCAACATCTCCCCGACCTTTGCATTACTGCGCGGTTTAAAGAGCCTCGATCTCTTCCGACAGAAGCCTTCAATATCCATATCTCCGGTACCCGTCGATATCCATCAATCGAGATGGACAAGGGAGAATGGAAAAAGGCCTGGTGCAATGCATATTGCATTGTCTGCAACCCATGTTTAGATGGAAAAACAACTAGCGCTCACCCGATGTGCCTTACTACGACGACTTATATTCTTGATCCTGAAATCCTGAGGGTAGGTGGCTTCCCGTTGCTGGGATTTCCTAAGTTTTCCATTACTGACTGTGACTGCAAGCGAGTGGGACTCGAATCATGGATCCCTCGCGCGGACGGTCAGCCTGAGGGCCATGCGACTAGGGACCATCCGCCTGCTCACGATGCCAACCTCGCCAGCGGACCGCGACATGATGACTCGGACACCGAGACGATTGGGAATTCGTCATCTGGCTCGGATGAATCCTCCGAGTCAGATCAGTCCGGGCCTGGCGAGAGATATGAGCAGCACGAAGCTCAAAATAGCGAGGTCCAAAAATCGTCCGCTGTGTCTTCCAGTGACCCGAGGAAAGTGGAGGAGAACAGCCATGGCAACCACCCGCGCTACACCGGGAATACCTCTGAAGACAGCGAGCAAAGCACTGTCAGTATAACATATCTTTACATTAAGAGCAACGGAAGCTCTCATGGCAGGTCCGAGTAGCCGAAGGCAAAGGCTAATACTGAAACAGGGGGGCCAGGCTAAGCCCGAGATTGGCGAGGATTCAGATTCTTAGAAAGAAAACGAGCCTCTGGCAGAGCTCAGAAAGTGCAACCGATGCAACGCAAAGCTTCCGATGTCCTTCTTTAACAAGAGCGGCGTCAGCTCCTGCAACCGCTGCCGGCAGAAGGAGAAGAACGCGCGTGAGAATCTCAAAACCCAACGACGCTGTACAAGGTGCCGAAAGCCACTCGAGCCCTATTTCAGAGGTGTGCGATGCCAGCGGTGCCGAGAGAGACACAACAACTGGGCAAAGTCCCATTCCAGAAACACGACCAGAAGAGGAGGAGGATCTTCTGCCGACAGAGCCGCCGCTTGATCCCCGATTCTATAGCGGTCTATGTCAGAATACCAATTCTGGCCCATCAACCAAAGAATACGTCCCTTCCACCCCCCCCCCCCCCCCCATTCACAACCGACACGCCCCCAAAATCCACTCCACCACCTCCCGATTCACCCCCTTACCAAGCGGCATCTGATGACCCCCCTCAACCCTCCTCACCTTCTTTTTCCTCTCATCACCACCACCACCATCAAAGAACCCAACCAAAGCTTCACTCTCCCCCCGCCAAGGATCACCCTCTCCAATCACGTGGAAGCTCTCCGTCTTATTCACCGTGCCCAACCGCAAACTCTCTCTATACCCCCCTTCCCTCTTTTTATCTTGACCCCCCTGAAAGGGCGCAGTTCCGCATACCCCAACCCAAAACCTCATTTCCCTTTCCCTGTTTTCCAGGTACCTAACCAACTCCATCCCCGCCTTGGCCCCCTGGCTGAAGCCCACCACCCCGACAAACGGCCCCTGCTTCTCAACCTCATCAACCAACCTCACCAGCTCAGGCCAGTGCACCTCTTCTTCATGGGGGGTGGAATCATCCAGCCATTTGAGATAGGGCTCCGCGCCTTCAAAAAATGGCAGCACCCCTGGGCCGGGTGGGCATTCGTGAAATCCGGGGAGGAAGACGAGTTCGAAATGGGGAGATAAAAGAGACAAGAGGGTGCGGGATTGGATCCGGAAGATCAAGGGGTTGGTGCCGGAGCCATGGAGGAAGAGGATTTTGGGTTTCATTTTTTTCCCTTCTGCCTTTTGCTTTTCCTTTATCTTTTCATTTTTTCATTTTTTCATTTTTTCTTAATTCAGGATTTGTTTATTGTTTTGTTTTGATTTTATTAGAAAGGGGGGTGATAATGACAGGCCCGGTAATAATAGGGACACTCGGCAAAAGTTGAACATGAGAAGAGCAGATGGAAGGTTATTCTAGGAAAAAGATGCGGCTGAGAGGATCAGAGAAGGAGGGAGGGTTACACTGCAGCTCTAGACGAGTGAGCCTGTGACGGTAATGATCATCGCCAAGGACAGAATTTAGGACGTGGCCGAAAGAGGAAAGTCACCGAAGGCAAAAAGCACCGAAATACTCCGACCCAGGTGGGTGGATCGGAGTGACAAGAGTGTGACCACCAAGGTGTTTAGATAGTCAATTAGTCGTGTCAGTATTTGTATCTGTACATTCGGTAGTTGGTGTTGGACCCTTTGACTGGAAAGTCCAGGGCTCCCAATAGAACTGAAACGTCAAAGGAATAGCGTCCAAACCTCATTTATCTAAGCTTTATCCAGCTCTGTCCATTTCAATTTCATCTATTCTGTACTGCAGTTGGGGATAACAATGGTGATCTTGGCGGCTTTTCGCCCGATATCGCTTCTCTGTTGCTGACAGGCAGCAGCGTCCCCAGCTGTTGAGTCGACGGCCGACTTTTGTACAGCCACGTTGCGACCATTACGACAGCTGCTCCCATGGTAGCCTGTTCCATATTGCCAGTGTCAGCCTATGAAAAAATACAAGTGAGAGAACAGAACTTACATGAAGTGTCATCCTCTCCCCAAAAACCACCGCCGTCCCAGCATAACTGACCACAATACTCAAACTCGCTGCAAAGTTTTTGATCACGTTATCCGCATACGCGATGCAAACAGCCACGATTAGACCCCCCAGCGCTTGCAGACAGATTGTTGCCCATACTACCGGATTGTAACCGGCAAAGAATCCACCATTTTGGGCAATGTTGGCGCCGTCATACCATATTACTCCAATGAACAATGCAGGGAATATGCTGAAGAATGAGAGCTGTACGTTTTTGATCCATATCGAGCTGGAGTTGGAACCAAGAGAATCTTTGAGGATCTTTTCGAAGTAGACGCATGTGAGGCCTGATATGAGGGATGCTCCTACGACAGCAGCCAAGCCTTTCAGGGCGTTGTGATGAACGGTAGACGGTTGGGTGGGCGAGGTGAATAAGGATGTGATCTTCTCTGTCCAGCTGGCTTCGGTGGTAATAGCGGGCGTTGTTGGTGATAACTGCACAAGGGCCACACCGAGGGTGAGGAGAACGAGGCCCAGCCACTGACGGATAGAAATGGTTCGGCCGAGAAGAATGATACTGAAAAGAACTGTGGTAAGGATCTTGAGTTGGTATGTAACCTGAAAGGTGACGGCGTCGAGGTTGCTTATGGCCGTGTAGACCAGGGAGTTTTGAAGTGTGTAGAGGGCGGCGGGTACGATGAGTTTCCAGCTTTCTGGAGCGAATATGGACTGGTAGAGATGTTGAGTTATTTTTGAGAGTGAGGGCGATGGATGGGAAGCAATAGCGTCGTAGGTAGCGAGTAGCAAAGAGGCTGATAGTTTGACAACCTCAACGACCAAAACAGCTGTGGAGGCAAGATATCGGGGCTGTGATCCTGTTGGGCTGTTGCGGGAATGGTTCATGACCATTACCAGGGCCGAGTTTTGGAGAACCAGCAGCAACAGAGACAGACGTTGGACAAACGAAAGCCATTGACGTGAAGGTGCTGTTGTGGTGGTGGCACTCCATCCACTGGACCCCGCTACGGCCCGCGCCGAATCGCTGCTGTGGTGGACTTTTGCATCGCCAAGCATCGCAAAAGCTGGGCTGACCTAGGGTCCAAAGCCTATCTCAACCTCAGCACAAACTCCTTGCTCCGGAAATACAACGGTGCGACAGGAGGCAGCACAAGAAGAAATAGGAGGGTTTCTCAGGCTGCCGGTTGGTGTATCGTCATCGCCCGTCCCATGCTTGGGACAATAGACAGGAAGCAGAGCAGGATGAACGTGGACTGCTCGCCACAAACGTCGTTGCCTCTTGAGGCATGGCCAGTAAGACAGCTGAGTGATGCCGCGCTAACGGTCCCTTGCTGGTGGGGTACACAGTGTGTGACACCTCTATTTCGCACACCCTCCTTCCGTCTCGATGCTACCTACCTCGTCCTTGCATCTGCTACAAGACAGACACTCGTCACACGAGTCTTGTCTTCCTGTCGCTTCGGATGAGCTGATCCTGTCTATATTTCTGTCTTTTCTTCTATTGTTCCTCTTCATGATCCTCAGCATCTCGCAATGCAGAGGCTGGTCGGGAAGCCTGCGCAATTGCTCGGCATGATCCCGCGTCGGGCCTCGCGTTGGCTTGTTCGGCTTGCCGTGCTTGCAGTGGTTGTGCCGCTAATTTTCCAGTGGCTGGTCGCCTATGTCGTTGGCAGCGATGCTCGAATTCTTCCGCCCGAGCTTCTTCTTGCCAAAAACCTCTTGATTGTGACAGCCCACCCCGACGATGAGTGTCTGTTCTTTGCTCCCAGCATTCTGGGGGTCCTCGACCGAAACAAGAGGGTGACGGGTGGATTGCTGGTCATGTCCACAGGTTTGTTCTCCCCAAACCTAGCCGGGCAGTCAGTCAGTGGCCAAGTGCTGACAGAACTTTGACATTCGCAGGGAACAACTACGGCAAGGGGGACACCAGAAAAGTCGAGCTTACCGGCTCGTGCGAAGCCCTCGGCATCTCGGCGGAGCGCTGCGTTGCCCTTGACCATCCTGAGCTCCAAGACAACCCCAAAGTGTGGTGGAACACTGGGCTCATCGAAGAGTTCGTGCATGAGCACGTGAGGAAATGGGACATTGATGCGGTTGGTTTGCCCTTCCTGGCCCCCAAAACGCCAATCTCTTTTCCGATAGGGCTGACAGTCCAACCCTGCAGATCATCACATTCGACGAAGGCGGAGTGAGCGGACACATTAACCACCGAGCGGTCAGCGCCGCCGTCAGGTTTGTTTCTTTGTCACCCGAGTCAACCCAATGGACTTCGGACACATTTGTCCTGCGAGCTGTCACTGACAAATCCGCAATAGTCACTACACGGCGACGAACCCCCAGTCGCCCATCGCCTACACGCTGACGACCACCTCAACACTCCGAAAATACACATTTTTGGGTGATCTCCCCTACACAGTGCTGCCCTTTTTGTGGCGCATCACAGAGGCGCTATCCTACCCTGCTGTCACGGCCCAAGTCCATGAGGGCGCCACGGCCTTGGTTGCCAACACCTGGCACCGGTATATTTTGACCCGTCGTGCTTTTGCGCAGCACGACAGCCAATACAGCTGGGATCGGCATTTGTATATGGTCTTGAGCCGATATGTCTGGTTTAACGATTTGAAGAGGCTTCCACACACTGCCGCTGACGAAGCATTCAGGACAGCCGTGAAGGTGTAGAAGAGAAATTAGAAAAATGCAACAGTGTTTGAGATCTGACAGCCACAGTCATGCAGTTTCCAGTCTCGTGGGTATGGTTTCTTACCAATCATGTCTGTCTCAAAACGAGGAAGATGCTAGAGCCATGCAAGGCAGCAGCAATAAGCTCTTAGCGCTGACTTGGCGTCCATCAGGCTGGAATTTGACGATGCCAAACTGCGTGGAGGAGCTTACCGATCCCTGCCAGTACCAGCCCGGCTTACACAGTATGAGGACCATGCATCGGTACATGCCAGGCCATCAGCCGCAGAGGAGCGAAAAGGAGCGAGACACTTGCCCAGACCGCCACACCATTTGCTCCTTCCAATGATTCTGTTTTCTTCGTTGGCTTGGGGTCACACCAGGAGCGAAGAAGGACCAGACACGGGATGCGATGGCGTCGACGGGCCCTTGGGCGGCGCCGAGGAGCTGGGGCCCCCTACTCGAATCACTCTCGGCGCCGTCCTTCTTGTGAAAGGTCCTACTCTCAACGCTTGGTTTCCCTGACGCAGCTGCTGTTCACAACCCGCATCTTTAATTTATGCGACCTGGTGGTTTGCTATTCTTTGCCTGCTATACTAAACCACCGACAGAACCACGGCCATTACTCGAGTCGCTCTATCACAAGCCTTCTTTGTCAGTCTACCTGTTCGCCTCTGACGGGCCCTCGGTCTTCCCCTCCCTCGATCGACCGTTGCGACTACACTTTGGCGAATGACGACAATCGCATAACGACGAAGAAATGGGCCTCCTTCCTCTCCACCACACCCACTCCCACCACTCTCGCTCCCCTAATTCCAAGTCTCGCTCCCGTACTTCTTCGCCTTCGACACGGCGACGGTCGGGAATTATCCTCAAGAGAATAGCCTATTTTCTGATCACTGTCGCGATAGTAGGGCTCTGGTGCGCAAGGGACTTGGTGTACGACACTTACACGCTTGCTGCGCTGCCCCTGTTCAAATGGAGGCAGGATGCTTCAACTTTTTATCTCTCGGTTGGGAAGGATGGGTTTGATGTGACATTTGAGTCGTATCCTGCAAATCAGACTTCGGCGGTGACTGGGTTGGTGGGGGAGGAAGGGTACGAGGATAGAGTGCCAGGGATACTGCATCATATTGCGCTGGGACCGCAGGAGAATCAAAAGGAGGGTTGGGAGGAGGCGAGGGAGAGGTGTGTTGAGCTACATCCTGGGTGGGAGACCATGCTGTGGACTGATGAGAAGGCTGATGAGCTGGTGAGGGAGCACTACCCGGAGATGTTGGGGTTGTGGGAGGGGAAGGACGGGTACAAGTATGGGATTCAGAGGGTTGATGCGTTGAGGTATATTGTTTTGTATCGATATGGTGGTAAGTGTCGGTCTTCGTCCCACATATGGTTACGTGAGAGAGGACGACGACTGACTTGTCTGGACAGGCGTCATTTTGGATATGGACCTCCAATGTAAACGCGCCCTCGGCCCCCTCCGTCGCTTCGACTTTGTCGCCCCCGCCGCGAACCCGACTGGCTTCTCGATAGGCTTCATGATGGCCGAGAAGGGCAACAACTTCGTTGGAGAGCTGGTCACCAACCTCAAGAGATACAACCGACACTGGCTAGGGCTGCCGTACCCGACGGTCATGTTTTCAACGGGTTGCCACTATGCCTCAACTATTCACGCCTTTTTCGAGGGTGATCGCAGCAAGTTGAAAATTCTGGGCGGGACCACGGACAATAAGAAGCTACACATGCTGAGCGGTCCGGTCAACACGCCGCTATTCAAACATTTGGGAAGCTCGAGTTGGCATTCATATGATGCCGCCATGATTGTCAACTTGGGAAAGTCTGTGGGTTGGTCACGGTGGAAGTTGCCTATTATGTTCCTGTTTGCCGGTGGGCTGTTCTTCTTGATCATTAGAAAGGTTAGGAGGAGGGTTGGAAGTCTGAAGGTCTGACATGTTTGAGTACGCAGAGGGAATACGGTATATGATCCTGGATAATAATTGGAGTTGCGGAGTTGGACTAGCATGTGGCCACCTTTATGAGTTGCTCGGGTTTGGGCACCCATGATGATACCTGCTGGTTTGGGTACGAGATTTGCCGACGGCGGACTCTCTCACTGTTATTAATATCTAATAAACATACTCATCTCAAACATGTCGGGTTCAACTACCTGACTGCGTCGTTCACAATTGTTCAAGACAATAAAGAGAGCAGTAATGTTAGTACAAATGAAATTGATTGTTATCTATGCTGTACATATGCCGCTTGCCTTTTTCTTGATGGGGTGAACATGCTCTCTAGCGTGTTACCCAGAGTACGACTGTTTTTCTGAGGCTTGGGGAAGTCGTACTTGGGCTTACCGTTGGAGACAGGAGGGAGGCTGGCAATCATGTTGCCAAGCTTACTCAGGACTCTGCCTGCCCTGCTGAATTTTGTACTGGGCAGGCTGAGGCTGAGGCCCATACGATACCTGAGTGGGAGGCCCAGCCGAAGACTGATTCTGCTTCGTCGTGTTGCTCCTTGAACACTTGGCTGAATCCCGAGTTGGGCTGAGAAGGTTGATGTTCATTCTGGAAGACACAGCTTGATATGTTTGTGTCGGTAATGACTGACTGTAGGTATATATATTCGTTTATAAAAGAGAAAATTGGTAGAGACTGGCTAGTCGTGTGGCTGAGTTTGTGTTGGTCTGATGAATCAAACTCAATACTTGTGCGATCCCGCGCGCTCTATATATTTAAGATTGACTGACGAAGAACAACGCTAATGTGGAGATCCGAGGTTTTGAGCGCATGGGCTGTTTGTACCATCACCTGAAAACAAAGGAATACCAACTACAAACCAACATACTGTTATATCCTTGAAAGCCATTGTTGGGAGGTTGAAAAAGCAGATAGACAAGTGACCAAGCAATGGTCTTTTCTTAGTAACAATTTCATCACCGACATTGGCAACAAACCCTGGCGACCTAGTCTGGTAAAGCATTATTTCCAAGCTATTCTTGGGAAGAATAACTACAGGCCTGCTTGGAGATCATGTCAGCCACACCTCCCTAACAGCATTTACAACTTGAACTAGATGCGCTGCCACACTGGCAGTTCTTTACTGAACTCCAAAAGTATCTACAGCACTGATAATCAAAATTGGATCCCAGGACAGGTTGGGATTCTCGGCCCGGACGTCCCACACCGCCGCCCCCCTTTTTACCCCTTTCAGTCCGGATGGTTCAACGTCCCTGCATCGCGCTATTTTGAGTATGGACCATGGATGTGAAGGTCAGAAATGCGGGGTACTGTTACCCACCAGTCGTACACGAGGTGACACTGCAGACTGTAGATGAACATGCCCAGGGGTTTGCTGTTTATGATTTGCCAGATACAGGGTCATATTTGCCCATCTTGCTTTTGATGTAGGAAAAGTTGAGCTGTCAGCGCAATAGAATCAAAAGACCGGAGAACAAAGAGTCTTGGACTTTAGAGCTCAACGAGTTCAACGCAACCTCACATGACATCTACCAGGTAACCGTCTTGTCGGTAAGGCGGGCGACTACTTGAAGCTTCGTTCCCACACCAAACTCATGCACCTCTCTGTGACTCATACCATTGATTCAGTCTCACACAACAGTTGATGTCATACTGGTTCTGTTGTCCCGAAACCTTTGCTGCCTCTTACCAGGTCCAAGCCATCAAAGTCGTTGATAAAGCCTCTATCGTCCACATCACACCTCTTGGTATCCATCTTCAGTTCTCTGAATTTCGTCAACAGCCAATATGATTTCACTTTGTGTCTCCGCAGTTGCGCTCTTTATTTCCAGGTATTATGTCTCGTCGGGCTTTATACCTCACACCTTCAAGTGTCGTAAATACCATACTGACCACCAATCCTCGCCAGCACTCTCGCAAATGAGGCATCTGCGCCAGGCAGCACCGGAGGCTGCTCCTCGTTCACGACCCGCTACAGCACCGTGACGGAGCACCACCCAACCGTCACTGTCACCTCCCCGATAACCGTAACAGACCCAGCTGCTGCCACTACCACCACAACCGTTGAAACAACGAGTTTGCCCGACTCTTGCACCTTCACTGGCACCCAGACTTTTTATTCGAGCAGCGGGTGTGACTTGAGTTGCTCGACGGGATTTTGCATCATTGATGGTATTCTGCTGTTTTCCTTCTTCGATTCAGGGTAGGAATTACTAACAAAAGAAAACAGCTGCAGTCACCAGGTCATGCGGATGCTCCAGTGTCAGGATCAAAACAGTGACGACCACCGTCTGCCCGACAAAAACGCCTTGCTATCAGTGCTACACTGGTTGGGGGACGTTCTTCTATAATCAGCCTTGCACCACTTCTGTGACGGTGCCCACCAGTTATTAAATGTGTGTAACGAGGTGAAGCATATATTTCCATGGAGGAGACAGCAACCTTGGTGCGGTTTGTAGAAGCTAAGACAATATCATATAGACATCGCAGGATAAGGGAGATCCGTTTAGTTAGGAAATGGGAGTGTGAGTATAGTTTGGGGACACGCCAATTCGTGGAGGAGGCTTGGCTTCACGCCGGGCAAAGCTCCTAATGCCTCAACAGCTGCAGATCGTGTCCTATCAGGACCGGTCTCTCACCCTCAACTAAGGATGAAATACTAAACGGGAATAGCCTGGTCTTCTAGATCCGATTTGTTTACTCATTGCTCACACCCTTTCCCAGGAGGCTTGCGTGAGAGATATTAGCATATGTTTATCTATCTATAACGTTACAGTATATCATGAAACCTCTCACACTCCGTGATGGAGTTTGCTAAACCAATTCCTCGTCCATGACGACACCACCCTCCCTCCCCAAAAACCGCAAACCATGGCCTCAGACCCCGTAGACAAGACCCAATTCCAAACCCTCGCTCCCTCCTACCTAACAGTCAACCAACTCCCGTACTCCCAGCTACAAGGGCAGCTCATCGCCTCCACCCTAGGCGATTGCACCTCTCTATCAGTGCTCAACCTAGCAGGAAGCGCCGGCTTCCACGCCCGCCGCGCCATCGTCGATGCAAACGCTGCCTTGGTAGATGTGGTCGACATCTCGGCCGAGATGATCCGGTCAGGACAATCCAGCACAGAGAAACGACTTGGCATCGAGCAGGCAAAGAGAGTGAGATGGTACGAGGGCAGCCTCTCCTACCCCTTTGAAATCCCTAACCTGCAACAAGAATACGACGTCGTCATGGCCAACTGGCTGTTTGATCGATGGATGAACTGAAAGAGATTTGGAGGGATATCGTCCGCCATCTTAAACCAGGAGGCAAGTCCATCGGGGCTAGGGCGCTGAACCCCAAGGTTGGGTATCTATCTGCGGAGAAAAAAAAGGGGAAATACGGGATGATGGTTGCGGATGTGGAGGAGAAGACTGAGGTGAGGGGGAAGGGGTTGAGGTGCTTGGTTGCTGCTTTGACGGAGCCGGAGAGGTTTGTGAGGACGAGTTTGGAGGATAGCATGCTGATGAGGGATTAGATTGTGAAGGAGTTGGGGATGGAGGGGCTTGAGGTTGTGCCGATGGGGGAGATGAGGATGGTTAGAGAGGACTCGGAATTTTGGGAGGAGTTGGTGAAGGAGCCTTTTTTTGGGGGCTGTGGTGGCTTGGAAGGGACGTTGATGACGGGGGGGATTAAGGCGACCAAGCCGACATCGGTTGTTTTACATTTCTTTGTTTCTAACTGACCTAACTGGTTTCGCATTGTTGCTGCTGGTGAGGACAGGGGTTAGTAGGGGGTAAAATAGGGGCTAGGGTTAGGGTAGACAACCGTTTCGGAGTTTATTCCGCCGAATGTCGGTAGAATACGGATTCCTTCTAGAACGAATAGTACCGGTTATAAATCTGGAGTAAGTGTGCTTGGACCTCCCACTGTCGGGGAGCATCAGAAGAGTGACCTTTATATTGCGTCACTACCTATCTACTCCACACTCAAATGCCCTTACTTCCTGTTCCAATTCTTATATGGGACTGAATCACTCAAATGGCCGTGTACGCTGTTTCTCCCATTCACTCGCATTTATTGCTCTGGCATACATCAACACCAAAATGAACCGTGTCATCCTTCGCCCGTTTCAACCCAGCATCAGGGCCAGCCCCGCCCGCTCTCTGTTTCCTCCTATCAACCCCCTTTATGGCCTTTCCGCCAAGAGAACTGTAACCTTTGTCCCTCGTAAACCGGGCGCTACTTTCATCCCCAAGTTCAGACCCGGAGATAACAAGTAGGCATTACAACGATGCTCTTTCTTCCAGATTTCTTCACTGACTGCCCCCCTTTTAGGTTGACAACTCTGATCGGCGCAATATTCGTCCTTGGTGGCCTCTACGTCTTCCAGTCCGGACGCGTCTTCCCCGCAGGGGACATTGCGGAAAGGTATCTGCCAAAGGACGTTGGAAATCACCGGCAGGGAACCGTGAACAAGGACTACAAGGCTTACGATGCGTGGGTGACTGAGGGCAAGAAGTCTTCGTCAGTCGGGAAGGTGGAGCGGCATAGTTAGGCGTAATGTGTCGGTGGAGGTTGTGTGGTAGAGCGAGGTGGATGAATATTTTTGCGTTCCCTAGATTTCTGATCGCCAGGTGTATTTCATCTCTACACTCGTTAGGTTACTCATTTGAGATTGAATTGTCTCATGTAGCTGTAGTTGGACATGTTCAGTATCCGTTAAGACTGCCAATGAAAGATTGGGGCTAACCAAAGATTCTCTCGCCCAAAGCCCATACAGCCGAGGCCTGTTGATTCACCGAATAGGACAACTATTCCGTTTGACAGCCTTGCAGCGCCAGGTGCAGTGCATTCATTCCGGTTCGTGAAAAGTGCATGTTCCAGACGGCCAGCTGCATCCTTTCCTTGAAGCGAGCATGCTGCCTCGATTAGTGCAGGAACAACCAGTCGTCCCCATGACAAACCTCGTGCACGCTGGGCTAGGTTGAATGCAGCAAAATGTAGCACAGTGAACCCATCACATGGGCGTCAGTGCCTGCTGTAACGATTTGTGGTACAGCTCCAGGCGCAGGCCTCGCAATCAATCCATTCAATCCACTCACAGGCCGAGTGGAATGGATTGACGCTCGGACGTAGTATTTTACCAGTGGAATGGATCCATTCCAGACTCAGATGGATGGATGGACGATGGATTGATTCAATGGGTTCGGCTTACGTGAAATCCTAACTAGAAAATAGCTACTTGCTGGTCCCAGTCATCATCGCGCATCCGAGGGGGCAGCTCCTTGATCCATGCCGTCGCCTGCTTTCCAGCTTCTTCTTTAGCTAATTTAGCCAAAGAAAGGTCTTCTTTTTCTTCAAACCAGGAGACTATCCTCGGATCCAAGCCCTTGATAATGCCTAATCTGTCCCACGAGCGAAGAACTTGACAAAGGCTGATCACATCAGCATCCAGGTTCCTTCTCGATGCCGTCGCCATCCTCTTGGCTGCTGAAAACAGCCTCTCGCACTCAGCCGACATGCTAGGGACTGTCAGGAAATCAAGTGCCATGAGTGAAAGGCGAGGGTATTTGAATCGGCGTTCATGTCAATATTGGATAGGATCGTCGACCTCGTCATCGCCCGGCTGATAGGCTGCCTGCTAAGAAGCAAATTCATTACCGCTTGGTCTGGGGGAAGAAGTTCCCTAGCATGGTGAGCCGTTGCCTGCGATGTTGAGGATTCAGGCATCTCGGTCGGGTAGGATGGAGGCGATCGTAAAATACGCATTCAACGCGACCAACATTCAAAGTGTCACACTTCTGTTCAGGGCTGAAAACTGAACTGGCACTTGACTGGTTAGTTAAACAGGACGTATTATTATTGGACGATGCTCCACACGTCTTTGCACCCCACTTTGCTCGGTGTTGGCCAACCATGCGATGTGACAGCCAAGGTCCCAGACCTTGCCAGCGAACCCACTTTGAATCAATCCATTCAATCCAATGAGATTTTGGATGGATTGATGGATTCATATTTTCGTTAACGATGGAATGGATTGATTGCGAGGCCTGACAGTGAGCTGAACTGGCTGCATCTCCAGACGCCTGTAGACGATATCTAGACGAATTGAGGGCTTGTTATGGAATTAGCCACTGCTTACTAAGATGGGTCAAGGGCCCAGGGGCTAAGGGGTTTACGGGCTAGGGGTTAGAGAACGAGAGTGCAAGACAATGAAGTGTCACGGCTTGGTGGTGAAGGACAGGATTTGTCACGGCGGTTGCACCGTGACCATCGTTGATCCACTGATAGAGCTTGGCACGTGCAGAGCACGGGCCAATGCGACTAGAAAGATTTTGCATCTCGCTGCCGCGAGACCTGTTTGTAGCTCTTTGAGCTACGTCTTGACAATAGAGCCTGCCCGTACCCGACGAAATAGAGCCCAGACCGTAGCTTAGCTGAATACTACTGTCATTAACCTGTCAACCTGTGCTACCCGTGACAGGATTACACAGGATATAGGGTTAGGGTTGAGTGCAGGAGCGGAGCTCCGACCGGGGTTTTATGACAAGAAGATGGAGCTGCAAGCCCACACTTCTTTCTTCTGTATCTTACGATTACATTGATAGGCTGGCAATGGTATTGGCTTTTGACCTACTTATGCCTCTCATTCGTGACATGAAGCATAGGTGCATAGCGAACGCATATTTTCCTTCTGTATTTATTGAAAATAAAGATAAAATTGACTTAGGCTTGGATGTCAATAAAGATCTTGCAAAAATCGGCTGTTGTTGCAACCTTGAACACGGGTGGGCGCAGAGTCAGTGGACGAACCAATGGGAGAAGAACATTGCGGTGCCAGGGAACCTTGCAGACAGCCAATCAGAGGTGGACCGATGGACCGATGCGTGGAGGTCGGTCCAACGGTCCGGGACAACCACTTACAAG